>QYAP01000936.1:0-10515 GCA_003988905.1 Hymenotorrendiella dingleyae | reverse complement strand
ACTCTAAGTCTACTGGGAAGTCGTCTATATGGTCTAATGGTGCCCCACAGGCCCACATGAAGTCTATTCAAGACGTAACCTCATGAGAATCTCAACATAAATAATTAATATTAATTTTTCTAAAATCTAAAATTAAATTTAAAATAATTAGAATTATCGATTTAAAATTAATATTAAATTAAAATCGATATTTATTTTATATTATAAAATTCTAAAAACTTATTTAATATACTCCTATTTAAAGCTTTAATTAAACTATTAATTTTTTAAAATTTATTAGAAATATAAATTAAATTAATTATTTTCTTAATAATTATATTTTTAATATAATAATATTTAATATTAAAATATATTTAATTCTAAGAATAATATTTTAATAAATATTAATTCTTTAACGACGATATTTATAACTAATCAATTAGATTATAACTAATTATAATTTTAATTTCTATATAAAAATACCTTTAATTATTAATGATATATAACCAATAATAGATTTATTATACTTTCTTTTATTAAAATTAGTATTATAATAAACTTGAATATAATTAAATAATTTATTAAATTTATTATCTTAGATATAAATTATTCCGAATAATTTTATACTTTTTAAATAATAGAATATTCTTTTAATTCTATTTAAATAAGTTTTATTAAAATTAAAAATAAATCAGATTAGTTTTATAACAATAAAATAAATATTAAATCCAATAATTAATATTAAAAATAATAATAAATTAATTAAACCCTAATAATATTTAATAAATTTAGGATCGATTTTTCTATTATTATTAATATATTTAATTTTAAGATTTATAAAAGTTTTTAATAAATTTAAATTATTAAAATTATATTTATTTAATAATTTATTAATATAAAAAATTATATTTATTTTTATATAATCTTTTTTTAGATTATAATTAATATTAACTCTTAAATAATCTTTAATTAAACTTAATTCCTTAATTTTAAAGTAAATTTTAAAATCTTCAATGGATTTATTATATGTTTCTTGATTTAGAATTAAAATAGCTAAATTATTTATATAAATTATTATAATAATATTTAGTAAATAATTAATAAATATATTCGATTCGATTAATAAATTTTTAAACTCTATTTTTAATAATACTTTTTTCAAAGTTATAAACTAAATACGAACTAATTATTTTGAATTATATAAAGCCTTATTTAATAAATAAATATGATTAAAAAATTTAAAATTAATATACCTTTTAGATTATTTTATATATAATAAAATATTAATATCATTTTAAATAAATACTAAAATTATATCGATTTTAAATATAAGTTAATTATTTAATATAATTAAAATAAATAATAACTATTAAATTATTTATTTAATAATATTAATAAAAATATTATAATAATTAACACTATATTATTATAAAAAACCTTTAATAATAAAACGACTTTTAAATTCATAATAATCGTATTTATCTTTTAACTTATAAGCTTAATAAAAATCTAAAATTTTAATTTTATTATTATTAATTCCCTTATTAAAATTAAGAATTAATTCGAATATATTATTCTTATTAAAAGTATTAAATTTAATATTTTTACTTTTAATTTATAATTCCAAATATAAATTATTATTATAAACCTTTTTATAACTTTTCGGCTTAATTAAATCATTTAATTCAATATTATTTTTATAAATTAAAACCTTATTTTATTTTAATTTTAATTCTTTTTCTTTATTATTTATAAAGGAACTTACCATTAATATATAAAAAATATATTATGTTTTAATTAATTTATAATAATCTAAAATTAATTCATTTAAATCCTTATTATATAAAAAATTATTCTCTTAATCGATTCTAAACAAATTATTTAAATTATTCAATTCTTTTCTATTAATAGACTTAAAATTAAAACTCTTAAATATATAATTAAAAAAATTGAAATATAAATAATTTTAACTCGAAATTAAATATAGATTTAAACTAGAATTAAATCAGAATTAAAAAAAACTCAAATCGAATTCAGAATTAAAATTAATTTAAATTCAAATTAGGGTTAGAGTTAAGATTAATTTAATATTAACCGAACCTTAATTATTATAATCTTATGAATTAATTAAAAGGTTCGATTTGATTTAAAGGTTTTAATCTCAAATTAAATTAGATTTAAATCCAATTAAAATCTAATATTTAATTTAATTTATTAATTATATAATCGAATCCCAAAAAAAACATTAATTTAAAAATAAAAATAATTTCTATTAAATCTAAACTATTATTATATAAATTTCTAAGCTCTAATACCCCTTTTATAGCTCTCTATATAACCTATTATAATAATAGATAATTAAAAATCTCCCGTATATAATCTAAGATATATATAATCGAGATATATTTATAATTATTAAATTTATAAATTAATAATTTATACTTCTATTTTAATAATTTTTAACCCTTATAACCTTTCCTATTATTACTATTACTATTATTTTATTAATATATTATTTTAAACTTTTATTTCTATATTTAATATTTATATATAAAAAGTTTATTAATTAATTAATCGGATTATTAATAGAATACTTATATAAATAAATAAATAAACAAATAAGAAAAGGCTCTTTATATAAATATATATATATAATAGAATAATATTAATAGATAAAACTTTATATAAGAAAACTTTATATATTAATTAACTAATTAAAACTTATAAATAAATAAATAAAATTAATTAAGATTAAATATAAAATAAAAGATAAAGCGATTAATAGAATAATTAAATTAATATACGAATAATTTTCTAAGAAAAAATTATAAAATAAAAAAATAAATAAAAAATAGAAATAATTATCGTATATTAAAATATTAAACGTATAAGATTATATAAAAATACGAGAAGCGTATTTATATATATATTTAAATTAAAAATCTTAATATTATATATTCTTTCCTTTTTTAATTTTTATTTTATTTTTTATATACCCTAAAAACTTAAAGCTTTATAACTTTAAAATTAGAATTCTAAATTAATCTAAAACCTAATTCCAAACTTTAAAATTAATTCGATTTTAAATTCATTTATAATTTAAATTCTAAAAACTTATTTTAATCTCTATTCGATTCCGATTCAAATAAAAATCAAATCAGAATCGAATCTAAATTAATTTAAAACTCTAAAAAAAATCGAAACCTAATTCTATACTCTAAAATCGATTTAACTCTAAATTAATTTATAATCTAATTTCTAAAAACTTATTTCAATCTTTATTCGACCTTTATTTAAATCGAAATCAAACTCTATTCGAACTAAAATTAAACCGAAATCGAATAAAAATTAAATCTAAATTAATTAAAAATTAAACCTTAAATATAAAATATATAAATATTAATCGAATATTTATTAAAATAAATTAAACTTTCCTTAATTATATATTATATTATTATAAGTATATAATTTCAATTCGGGATTAACCTAAAATTAACCTTAAAATAGAACTAGAATCAACTCAAAATTAACCTTAAATTAATTTAAATTCTAACTAAATATCCAAATAAAATTAAAATATAATTCAACCTAAAATTAACTTATATTTAATTCCTAGATTAGATATAAAATCGATATAATATTAATAGCCATAATATCTTAAATTATTCTAACCTAATTCCGATCTAATTCCGAATTATTTTAACCCTATTTAAGAATTCGAACCTAAATTAATACTAATTTAATTCGAATCAAAGATTCGAATTCTATTTCTTATTAAGATTCAATTATAATTCCAAATTCTAATTAAAAATATATTTATATTTAATAAATCTCGATTCTACGTTTTATACTACTAATTTAATAATATTATTTATTATAAAATATCTACTTTAAAAATAAAATTACTTAAAAATAATATAAATAATAGTTTCGAAACTAATAAAAGTTTAAAACCTAAGAAATTTCAAAACCAATAAAAGTTTAAAACTTGAAAAACTTCGAAATCAATAGAAATTTATTATTTAAGAAATTTTAAAATTAATAGAAACTTATAAAACTTATTATTTAAGAAGCTTTAAAATCGATAAAAATTTTAAAATCAATAATAGTTTTAGAATCGATAATAACTCTAATATTAATAATAGCTTTAAAATCGATAATAATATATAAGAGTTTTTATATTATTTATTATATTAATTAATAAAAATAAAATAATTAGAATATTTTAATAGTTATTATATATATAAATATAAATAATCTTTTATTATATTAATCCTTAATTATAATATTCTATTTATAATAATAAGCCTATAATAATAAATAAATTAATATATATTATATTATATTATTAAAAGATTTTAATACTTCGAAATTCTTTTATCTTAAAAAGTATTCGGAAAATAGGATTTAATATAAAATATAAAATTTATATATAAAAAATTAAAAATAATTTATTTATTTATCTTATATTAATATACTTACTATTAAACCTAATATATTTATATTATAATATATAAAAAATTATTAAAGAATTTAGAACTTATAAAAATATTATTATTAATTAATTAAATAAATTAAAAACTAAATAATAAATTCTAATTATATATTTTTATTAAAAGATATAATTATAAAATATAATAATATTATAATTAAATAAAAATCTTAATAAATATTTATAAAATTAATATATTTATATAAGAGTAATTTTGATTTATCAATAAATTATATATAAATAGAATTAATCTAATATTAAATTTATATATAATCTTATAATTTTATATTTTTATTTTTATATTATATTTATATCTTCTATTTATTATAATTAATTCCTATTTTAATAAAAATATTTAAAATAAAAAAGCTTATTCTAAAATCTTTATATTAATAAATTTTATATTTTTATCGCTTTTTTTAATTGTATTTATTAACTTTATTTTAATAAATTTATTATTAATTTTTCTAATAAAGTTTTTATTATAATAACTTATTTTATAAATCTTTAATCCTTTATATAAAATTTAATTTCTATTTATATAATAAAAAATATTCCTATTTATTAAAATCATTCTTTTTTATTAATTATAGATTATTTAATAGACTTAAAATAAAATATTTTTTATATTTAATAAGAAATAATAAACTAATAAACTAATAATTTTTATATTATTCTTAATAATAATAAATATTTTAAAATCCTTAAATATAAAATCATAAAAAATATATAAAAGAATTAATTAATAAAATATAATAAAGATATATTATTTTAAATCTTTTAAAATACTTTCTTATAATATATCGGAATTAAATTTAGCCGATTTAAAGTTCTTAAAAAGAATATATTAATTTAAATTAATATAATTCATAAAATAATCGAAATTAAGAATATCTAATAAGATTTTAAAAAATAAATTAAAATAATTATTTAAAAAAACTTTTTAAATAATGAAATAAAATAATAAAGAGAATTATAAAAAGAAATAATAATAAGATTAAATAAAGGGAAAAGAGATATTATATTCGAATAGAAAAGGATTTCTTAAATTTCATAAATAATTAAAAAGGTTTTAATAAAATCTCTTTTATTTAATATATTAAATAATTATTTCTCTTTTTTAATTAATTTCTTATTATATTTTAAAACCGAATAGCGATTTTCTATTTATTATATTTATACTTAAAATAATAATTCTTTTTATTCTTATAAAATATATTAATATTATAAATATTATATTTAAAAGGAATCTTTTTAATAATAGTAATAATAATAATAATAAAACCGAAAAATTCTAAATCTAATTAATAAAGGAAATTAAGGCTATTTTTAAAAGGTAATAATACTTCTATTATAATAAAACGAAAATAACGATATTTTAATTATTTAAGAATAATTTAATTTAAAGGATTAATAATTCCTTAATTAATAATAAACTAATGATATTTAATTATTAAAATTCGAATTTATATTTATTTATAATTCTTAGTTAATTTATAAATATTAAAATAAAATTTGAAAATAGTCTTAATTAAATCGGGATTTAACATATAAACGTTTTAACAAATATAAAAATAAATATAAACAACTTTATTTTAAATTTTATAATTATTATCGAAATCCTTTAAATCGAAAATAGATTCTTTACATTTCTAAATATTATTAAATCTAATAATAAATATATATTCCTTATCTTCGAATATATTAATATTAGAAAACTTTAAAAGGTTTTTAAGATTAAATTTATTATTTACGATTTAATAAATATAAATTCTATTAATATTAAAATAATTCTTAAAAAGGTTTCTTAAAAGAAAAGAATGGGATTTATATTTATTTTTTATATAAATAATTAAACGATTAATTACGAAATTATTTATAATAATATTCTTTTTTTTAATTTGTAAAGAGATTAAATCCTTATAAAGCTTTTACTAATAGAAAAACTTTATTTAAAATTATTATTAATTTTAATAATCTAAGTAAACCTTAAAAAAAGGAGAAATTATCGATTTCGGATTCTTTTAAAATAAGGGAATTAATTTAAATAAATAATTCGGGTTCTATTCTTTAAAATAATTAAATAAAAGGTTTAATTTTAAAGGTTTAAGCTTTAAAAAATACTAATATTAATTGAAAATATTTAAAAGCTTAATTATTAATAATCTTATTATCTTTAATAGATTAAAAGTTATTTATAAAATAATTAATATTTATAAATATAAAATATCGAAAATAAGAAAACATTTTAATAAATTATTATAATTAAAATATAATATTAAACTTATTTTCAAATAAATTAAATAATATTAATCGATTTAAAAATCAAAGAGATAAATATTAATAAAAGAAAAGAAAAAATAAAAGAATTAAATCTTTATATTTTTTAAATTCTTTATAACTTTTATTCTTTATTCTATTTCCGGTAATTCTCCTTTTTTATAAATATATTTATATAAACTAATCTTTATAAATATAATTATTTATTTAATAAATTATATTAATAATTAAAATAAAATAAAAAGAAATAAAAAAATTTAAAACTTAATTATAACTTTTTTATATTATATTTTAAAATATAATTAATTTCGATTTTTTAGTTTTTAAAGCTTTTATCGACTTTTATTTACTTTTTTTAAAAGCTTATATAATATAAAATTATTACCTTTATAATAATTTCAAGAAAAATTAATATTTAACTTTTAATTTAATTTAATTAATAATATTAAATATTAATCTTTTTTATTAAATTTAATATTATATTCTTATTATATTTTAAATCGATAAATATATAAACGAAATTAAAATATATAAACGAGAATTTATAATAATTTTATTCGTATAAATATATAAGATATATATATAATTAATATATTAATAATTAATCTAATTTAATTTAATAATTTTAATTTAAACTTTTCTTTAATATTAATTTATAAAGAGATTAATTTATTTAATAAAATAATAAATCCTTTTAATAAAAATCTATATTTAATTAATTATTTTATTATATTTATAAATATATATAATTCGAATTTTATTAAGTTTATTTTAAAAGCTAATTAATAAAAGTATTAAATATATTAAATACGATAATTCTTATAAATAAAATATTTATAAAATATATAATTATTTAAAATTAATTTATTTTATCTCTTTTAATCTATTTTAGAATATAAATACGATTTATTATTTTAAATTATATAAGTTTAATCTTTAATTTATATATTAAATTTAATTAAAAGGTATATTTATAATAAATAAAGTATATTATTAATTTTAATAATTATTAAATTATTAAATATTAAATATTAAAATTTCGAAGAATTTAAAAAAAAATTATATATTTAAATGATATCGATAATATTTAATAAATTTATAAATTAAAAGCTTTTAAACTTATAATAATTTTTTATTAATATTATATTTTAAATTAATTTTTTTCATTTTTTTCCTTTTATATAAAAATTCGATATAATTTATTAATATAAGATTAAAAGTTTAATATATAAGGTGTTTTTAGTAATAGATTAAAAGGGGAAAGCTTACCTTTTAAATCCTTTATTCTTTAAGAATTAGAAGTCGGATTTTTCCTTTTTCTAAGCTTATCTTTATTAGAAAAACCTTAGTTTTAAAGGAATTTAAGAATGTTTAAAAGCTTTTTATTTTATTATTTTATTTTAAGGGAATATTTTAATAGTATTTATATAATAATAAGGTAAATAAAGTATATAAGAGGTTAAAAAGAAATATATATAACCTTGAATATTAAAGGGGGTAAAATATATATAAAGATTAATACGGTTTTTAAGGATTAATCTCGGTATATATAAGTTTAATAGATAGTTCGAACTTCTATTAATATAGCTTCGATTTAACTTTTACATTTTATATAATTATTAATAGTTGATCGTTTTTAATATATTCAATTAATTATAATAATATTAATTAAATTTAATATATATATAAATTTATTTAATTATTAATTAATAATATATTATAAGGTTAAATTGAATATATTACGATAATAGATTAGATAGCATTTTATTAAATATATAAGTATAGTTTTAGAGAGAGTTTTATACGGTTTTAGAAACCTAATCTTAAAGTATATATTATTATTACCTTTATTTAAATATAATATATCCCTTAAATTATTATATATATATTTACCGAGGTAATATATAGATTATTTTAGCTTTTTATATTATATTATATTAATAATAATATTAGAATAATTATAATAAAATAAATAATTAACTTTTCTATCTAATTTTAATTATTAAAATAAAAGAATCTATAATTGCGGATTTTATAAACCTTAAAACTTTACGCTCAGATACTCCTATTATTACGTAATAAGAGTCTAAATTTAAGCTGATAAAATACTCAGATTTCGGTTTTGAGATTATATTATTAGAATATATATTATTAAATAATCTTATTAATTTCTTTCTCGAATATTTTTCTATTAAAATTATTAATTTAATTATTAAAAATATAAATATATATATTAAAATATTTAATAATCTTTTTTTATTATATATTAAAACTAATTAATAATATAATATTTATAAGAAAGAGATTTATTTTTTTTTAATATTTTATATTTATATAATTATTTTCCTAATAAATCGAGTTATAGATTATTAAAATATTAAAAAATCTATATTATTTCATTTAATTATAAAGCGAATAAATAAAAACTAGTTCTTAAAGTTTTAAATTTAATATTATTATTTTAGCCTTAAAATTTCAAATAAATTTAAAAGGATTAAAGTATTTCATAATTATATTTAAGAAATTAATTATATAATTTAAATTCTTAATAGAGATTTAATAATTAATAAAATTATTAAATATTTTATTAATCGTTTATTAGGTATTATAATAATCCTGAATAAGTTTATATTAATTAGTTATAAGATATGATATCTTAAGTAATATAAGTTTCTATTTTATTAAATATTTTATAAATTTAATAATTTAAATAGGCTTATTAATATTAAAACTCTTATAAAATTAAATGATTCTAAAATTAGAAAAGGAGATAATAAAATATAGATTATGATTCTTTATTTATTTGAATATCTTTGAAAAATATAATATTATATTTATTTGAATAATTTATTTATATTTATAAATTTCTTTGATTATATAAAAGAAGTTTTAATATAATTAATATTATATATATTAATTTAAGAATTATTTAGAAATTAATAGATTTAAAGAAGAATAATAAGGGTAAAAAAGAGATATAATAGGATATAATAAAAGAGTATTCTATACCTTCTAATTAGATTAATTAGATCGGTTTTAAGGATAATACTTTTATTTTAGTATTATTAATAATCTTTAACATAAAAAATATTATTAACAGATTAAAAAAAAGGCTTTAAACTTTTAATTTAAAAATTAAAATTATTAGAAAATTATTTAATAATTAAATTATAAAAATATTTCTAATTTTAAAACTACTCGATAATTATAATTATTATATAAATAGAATTGATTTAATTAATTAATTAAAAGCTGATAACCCTAGTTTATATCGAATTAGAAGGGGGGGATAATATATATTTAATTACTTCTTATTTATAATAATATTAATTAATTATTATTTTATTTTATATTATTCTAATATGAATAGAGAACTTAAATTTAAGTTATAAGATAAGTTTAGAATTAAGATTATTAAAAGTCTTTTAGAGCTTATAAAATATTTAAATAAATCTATTAAAAGGTAATATAAGAGAATAAATAAGGAAATATATGAAATATTTATTAATTAGTATAAATTTATTAAAAGAGATACGAGAAAGAATTATATAGTATATATAAAGGGTAATTTCTTTGATAGACCTTTTAAAAGGATTATATTAAATATAATTATAATAAATAAAAATAGAAAGAATATTCGGAAAATATTTAATTAGAGTTATAAGTAATAACGTGGTTTATCACCGAGCGGCGCATATCACCGAGCGGCGCACTTCCCCACCACCCATCACTTTGGAACACAATTAAACAACCACAACACATTA
>QYAP01000935.1:0-11022 GCA_003988905.1 Hymenotorrendiella dingleyae | reverse complement strand
AAGGTCAAAGCTTCTCCCTTAAGCTCATGACGTAGCTAGCCTAACCGACCACCTTGCATCACCGAACATCACCTGACCTCTGATCTACACTGAATTCCAGCAAAAAGGAATTTAAAATAAAAAAGGATAAAAAGAAAACGATTTAAAATAATAGGAAAATTAAAAGTAAAAACGAAAATATAAAAGATATAAAAATATAAGATAAAGATAAATTAATAATAAGGATCTTTTTATTATACGTTTACTTTATTCGTTAAAAAATCGCGAAAATTTATTCGTTAATGTTGGTCTCACAGGTGTACGCGTACGTAGTGGTTGGTTCTGGGTAATCGATATATTATGTGTATGTGTGTGTGTTCAGGAGCAAAGGATGAAAGGAGAGGATACGAGATTGTTAGACCAACAGTGAACTGCCCAAAAAGGGACTATTATTGGATGGAAGTCCAATATGCTACTCGACTACTTAAGGGTCACAGATCTGGACCTGTAACAGAGATATGGGTCGGCTTCGCCGACCACACGTGACTAGCTACGAATCGAGTGGATCCAAACAGTTAATAAGTTAATTTCGTTTATTATAAATATAAATTTAATATTAAAACTATTCTTGATTTCCTTGATTATTCTATTATAAGAGGATTAAAAACCATAATTTCATATATTTATATATATTATTAAATCCTAAAAATCTATTCTTTTAAATCTAATATATTCTCTCGAACTTAGAATTAACGTTATTTATTAAGCGTATTAAGAGATATTATTATAATTGTAATTAAAGTATATACTAGCCGTTTTAGGAAGCCTAAGTGATTACGTATAAACTTTATAACAAATTCGTTATAACAGCCGTTTTGTTTATTACAATTTACAAATTACAAGGATTTAGTTTATTCAGGTGAATATAAAATCCCTAGTTGGCGGTAGGCGAGAGGGACCCGAGGTCGAGCGAAGAAGAATGGCTAAGAAGTATTGGGCTTGGTCCGTGGTTGGATCGTGATCCTAGTTTGTTGAACGAGGAACCTATGACCCGGGAAGAATGCAAAGAATGCATATTGAACCCGGGCCTAGTCTGCGTCTACATCAAGTAGCGAATAGAACACACAAATACTATCAGGGTAAGTAAGGTTGAGAGTCATTTAAATGGGCCTACCGCGTAGGGAGGTAGCCCAATTTTAAAATGATGTTTATCCACCGGAAATCCGATGAATGTGTAATAAGGTAAGCGCGTGCGAACAAGGGTTGAATGATTAAGCTTTAAACCCAGATAATTATATTTCATGCAGAAACCTGGGATGACGTCGAATACTTGTATGTTGCGAGTTCGAATGTAGGCAACCTCCCTTTCTCAACACCCAAGTTCAATCGCTTTCTCTTAGCATACCCGATGCAAACAAGTAACGCCCACCTAATACCATTCCAACATAACTCTAACGCAATATACAAATCCAAGTCTTCGCCCCCAATCCATCCAAAAATGCACCTACAACCCCAACTCGCTCGCTCGCTCGCTAATTCAAAAAAAAAAACATAACAACCCCAATAACAACCCCTATCATCCAATGCAACGCAACCCAAGTCTCTACTAGCATAACCATACAACGGTCTCCAACCAAGAAAGTTTCCAACAGCCCCCTCCTCGTCCCAATCCTGCTTCCCCCTCTAAAAACTTAAAAACTGAACAACCCACTCCTCTTCTTCCCAAACGGATAAACAATCAACGCACTCATGAACAAGCCAACCGTAATCCCCACCGCCACCTGAATCATATTATACCCCACATTATAAACAATATTATTAAGCCCCTCATCCCCACCCCCAGTCGTGGTATTAAACACCGCCCCTCCCGTCATCGTCCCATTAACCTTACTAGTCCCATTAACAAACGTAGAATTAGTAACGATATCAGCGGTGCTAATACCAGCGAGCAGAGACCCCGCAGCGGCAAGACCAGACGGGACTTGGACGAAGATAGCGGGAAGGATAGCGGCAGCCGCGACACCGTGGCGGACTCTGGAGTACAAGTTTCCGAGGACACCGACGGCGAGGGCGCCGAACGTGTTGGAGATTTGCGCAGAGGAGGGGAATTTCTTGGCGCTGAAGAAGTTGACAGCGTATCCGGCGAGAGAGATGGCGACCATAATTGGGGTTTGCTTCCATTTGGCTTGGTTGATAATGCAGAGGGCGAGCGTAAAGAGGGGGACGAAGGTCCATTTGACATACTCATTCATTTCACCAGTGCAAGTAGTCGCAGATGAAGCATTGTTGTCCAGAATGCCATAAAACGCCGTTCCGATCGTAATACCAAATCCCAGGAACAACGAATATATAATGGCGTAAACCATTCGAACTGCACCGGCGACCATCGACTTCGACTGGAGCTCAAGTGAGCCACAGAGGACCATATACCCGGGAAGAATGAGAGCGATCGACGATTGTGCCAAGGCAGAAAAGCAAAAGACTTCGCCGTTTCGAATGGACCCGAAAGCCCGTGCCAGGAATGAAGTGAGGACTGCGGCAGAAATTTCAAAGACGTTGCTGTACAAATCCGAGTTTGGTGCTACGATCAATTGGAGGAACCCAAGAAGTGACCCGAGGAGGAATGCGATCGGCAAGTCGATTAAGCGAGCTGAGAAAGCTGTTGCATTGTTAGTAATTTATAAAAGTAGGAAATGAATGAAATAGAGGATGTTTTCGTTTTCCAGATGTTTAAGAGGGGTGTTTGATTATAACACTTACCAAATGGCCCAACTGTGGCGCTAGCAAATCCATAGACAAGGACCAGCAGCCAAGCATTGTGCTTTTGCTTGTCTCGCATGATGTTATCCAACCGCTGGGTGGCCTCTTCGACGCCAATCACATCGTGAACCACCTCTTTATAAATTTCGTGTGTATCTTTAAGTTTACCGAGATCCACAGCTTGAGCTGCTTTGATGAGCTTGACTTCTGTGGTATGAGTCTGAGCATCATCGAAAGAGATAATCATACAGCCAGGGATGTACAATGATTGAAGCTGGATTTCCAAAACACGAGCACTCATTTTGATATATTCTTCGAGTCGATGAGTAGGAGCACCGTAAATCATGAGAGCTCGACATAGCTATACAATCAAGTCAGCATTTGGTACAACTCACACTCATAGTAAGATCACACACCTTGACGAGATACTTTTGCCGACTCAGGATCTCAGCAATGTGGATAGTTACTCTTATTTCATCTTCCAGTTTTGGCCCGGTAAGTTTCCGGATAAGCTTTTGGGCGCTGTTGCTTCGCTTGCCCATTTTTGGTCTTCTCGGCTTCTCTCCATCTCTGCTGGCTTTCTCATCGGAAAGGATCTGTGAGGCTTCAATGAGCCCGGCAAGCGTATCGGTCGATTGGTTCCTTGAATTATACCATTTCGCTGCCTTCCTCGGAGTGTTGACCCCTGAAGACCCAGGTGATACCGTCGTCCCTGTATCTGTCTCGAAACTGCTCCGTCGAGAGGTACCGCGAGATTGACTTGGCTGAGGTGGGTTGTAGAGTTTCAGCAATGACGACAAGACACCGCCTTTGTAGGCTTCTGGTCGAGGAACATAATCCTCACTGAGCCCTCGCTCATCCGCCGGCGTGACTTGTCCAGATGGTAGGGTCGGATTCTCGGGTGGTGGTGGAGCTCCTCGCTTCATATACATGGTATGGTGTCGAACCAGCTTGTGAGCTTCCGAACTGGCGTGGTTCTGCTGTTCCAACTGCTCCCCATCCTCTGGATCACTATCGTCAAGAACTGCTCCATCGTAGGTTCGAATTCGAGGTACGTCCATCAATGGGATATCATCAATCCTCACCGGATAGCCCATGGTTCTCCGGCTGGTAGATGGCAGGCGGTCTTGATCTTCATCTTCCTCCATGCTGTTCCGCCGTGAAGTTGGTGCTGAGTGACTTCCTACCACCGATGCTACTCTCTGTGCTCGCTGATGTGCCGCCAATGCCGAGTTGGCCTTTTCGTTGGCCTCCTCCACATCTTCCAATTTTCTAATATAACTGGAGGTCCTCAACACACTTGGTCGCGGTCTGAAGACAGGTGTAGGGACAGGGTCATCGAAAGGGTTTTCTTTTTCTTTAATAGGAGAATTATTCCTTGAAGTATTGCGTAAAAGACTGGAAATGCTGCTATTTCTCGAATGCGCCGGGCTTATTCGAATATTCTTGGGAGCGGTAACATGTGATGGCGATGGTGAGAATGATCTGTCCCGCAGAGGAAAACTGTGTCTTTGATTGGAAGAATCGTTGGCTTCACTGGTACTGTTGAAGCGTACTCTCCCTCGATTTTTTGGTGGTGGAATGCTTCCAATGCTGGCCGACCGGCTCGGAACCGGGCTGGATTCTTGACTCCCGGATAACACTTCGCTGCTCCCGCTCGCGCTCTGGTGTAGTTGTAGTTGTAGTTGCAATTCTTCTTGGTGTGTTGGTCCTCCTTCGCTCGCGGTTGCGTACTCGCTAGACATTATATTGCAACGATGATAATAATTGAGCCCTCGCACCAAACCAAGGTTGGGCGAATTGGGCGATATGGATAGGAATGATATATGTTTGGCAGGCGGGTGTAGTTGGCCTGGCCGTCGGTAAGGCGATGCAATGCGTCAGAGTGGGGTCTGGCGGTACTCGTACCTGGCTCCTGCCGGCGGTAAGGAGCGAACGAGGAAAGTCTCTTCCCGTCTCTTCCACGCCACCAAGCGATTCGTATGTACAGATAAGAAAAATGGACTAGAACTTTGGCCAGACAAAGGAGCAGTCTGCGGTGTCGATTTCGATGAGGGAATGATGCGTTGCGCGATATAAAAAGAGGAGACAAAGCCAAGAGGGGCGAATATGTCCAATGAAAACGAAGAGCGGCAAAGAAGTGTGTACGGCAAAAAAAAGTGACTTGCGCCTGAAGAAAAAAAAAGAAACTTCCTCGACCAGCGAAAGGGGAGCACTCTTGGTGTTGTAGTTGAGCACAGAGGCACAGTCGTTGAAGAATGGCGCTCTCTTCACTGCCCAGACAACGACTTGGCCTGTGCAAAGCTTCGTACGACTCGCCTTGGGGGTCTTGCCGGCACCAATTTGACGTGCTATCAACGGAACGAGCTGGTCAAAGAGTCAGGCAGGAACGGCATCAGAGCCAGAATGCAAGACAGTCGAGCTCCCCTCTCGTGGTCATTTCATGGTCCTCCCACCACCATGGGGTATGAGCTTCTATGGGGTCCCATTATTCTAAGACCGCGGGGAGCACCGGAAGTCCACTGCCACGCTTTGGAAAACATTTCACAGAGGAAGAAGTGGAGGCTCCTCATGCACCCTGCCAGCGTTACCTTCTCCCCTTTCCTCCTCTCGCTTTTCTCTTGGGGTCTTGGCCTTTCTGTTTTGCTCTCGTCCCCCTCGATTCTGCAGAATACAGCTCTACGGTGCAAGTCAATTCACTTGAAATCTTTGACTTTAGCACATATCATTGAAACGGCATTCAACAAGAAAGTCAACGACGTGACTTGATCCATAAGCCACTTGAATATGACGGAATTTCCCACATTTTTGCTCTTTTTCGGGAATCAAGTTGGACGGAGAAAGCGAGTCAATTGGATGTGACGGTTCCCGAATTCCGTGAAGTCTCTTGTTGGAACGTCGCTTTTTCAGTTGCCCCTTCTTTTCTTGCATTTCGGTTTAACTCTATCTACGATTGAGCTTTCAAAGACCAAGGTGATCCCAACTCCCGGGCGAGCTTCAATTGCCCAACTCGGATCTGGAGGGGGAGCTCGAAGTAGCAAGTGCACTTGAGTTGCATCTAGACTTCAAGGCCTGCATCAAAATTGGAGCCTTGCAACCAGGACGCTTGCTGCTGGCACGTTGTTGAGTTCGTGGGGGTTGTTGGAGATTTCCTAAAACGAAATTGGCAGCAGGAGCCCACAAAATCAGCAGAGTCCACAGTTGGGCAGCTATCGTTGCTATGGAGAGAAACTCCGTGGGGATTGGGGTCGTCGACGACGACGACGAGCGCCTCCACGAGCTCTAGAATTTCTGATAGAATTTCTGATAATGTCTTACCCAAGCCTTACTCCATTCTATTGCTGTGCCATCGCTCTCTATTTGCTGCTACTGTATCAGTATACCGGCACTGCTCTTGAGGGCCAGCCCCCAAACCCCCATAACTCGCTGCGCTCGAGAAAAGAATGAAGATATTCGGGCATTTCTGATCATGTTTGCCCAAGGCTTGTTCTTTTTATTGCTGTGCCATCCATTTCCTCTTTGCGGCTGAAGCGACTACGCACTTGATTTGAGCATGGTGTTATGAGAGCGCAGCGAAGAGGGCCTCCACGGCAGTGGCCTCCGGAGGACCAGCGGAGCGTCACCATATCTCTGGGCAATGCTTCTTGGGCGGGCTTTGTTTTGTTTCGTACTGCGCCAAAGGGTATTGTTGAGTCGATGAGGGACTACGCGATTCGAGCTTTGGATGGCAAACTTTGAACCATACTCGTATTCCGCAGCAGCTAGTTGCTAGCAAAAGGTTGGCAAAGCCCTTAAACAGCGACTACATGCCTATCGCGACGATATCTCGGCCTCATTCAAGCGAGGGTTGTAGTAGTGTGTATATTGTAGTATGGTGTTGTGGGAATTCAATGGCGCGCGATGTTGATTGGGGGTTGTTTGCGTGTGGCAGCCAGATCTTCAGCGGCTGCATGAGCCAGTCATCTTGTGGCGTCCGTGCTTCCTCTCTTCTGCGGCGAAATCATGGTATCCCTGTCCCAATCTTCCAAGTTTTTTTTCACTGCCAAGGACCCACCGTGACCCACCCAGCCGGATCTGCCGATCTCGCACAGACAATTGACCAGGAACGCCATCCAAACGACACGACGTTGTCTGTTTTGCAGCCGTTGCAACCACCATCCCAAATCCACTCCGACACACACCTAAAGAATTTACCATCGTATCGCATTCTATTCCTGGTGCTTCCACGGCGTTCTCGATCATGATCACCAATCTATTCGGACCGCACAAAAATGATGCGATCGAAGGCGCCGTCCGACAATTCTCAGCGCGGCACGGCCAGCCTGTGAAAGACGTGGCGCGGAAGTTCGTCTGAAAAGCTCTTTTTTGATACAGAAAACCACAAAACGAGTCGCAAAACCTTTGACGAAAAGAATGACATGTGAAGAGATGAAGAAGTCGCAACAAGATTTGACAGGGGATTCCTATCGAAACGAAGTCCCGGGTCCAAAGAAGCTCGTTGCCGAGCCACGTCCCTCGAGCTGTTTATTTTTGTCCTCAAACCCAGCGCCGATCGCGCAAACCGGCATTGTTTCCTCGGCCCACCTGCCCAAATATCAATTTCCAAGCTGTGGAGCCAGCGATATCACCTGCTTGATGAAAAAACGTGAGCATCTGGACTGTGCTCTGAACAGAGGCGGTTGCCGATGCAACTGTAAGGCTGCGAGCTTCCCAAATAGGGAAGCAAAGGAGAAAGGGGGACGAGAACTTGGACCTCATTTGTGTTCAATGTCTTTGCAATGCCGGCTTTGCGGTAATTACTAAAACGTGCTGCGAAGCCCTAGCTGCGAGTTGGGCTTCTACGGAAGGGGATTGGGTGGGGGTGGGATCGTGAGCGCAGCGAACTTGGGGAGCGAGCCATAGGCGGCGTTCTATTCTACTATTTATCGGGCTTCTACTCCATACCGACCACATGGTACGCACTCTTGAGGAGCTCAACTGAACGGGGTATGGAGAAACGAGTTGTTCGGCATTCGGTCTCCTAGACTATCGAAGATCGATGAGAGGCATGCCCCTTTGGAAGGTCTTTTCCAACCGAGATTTCTCTCCTCTTCTTCTTCTTGTCCACGATGTTATATCGAGATTCGAGAATTGCCTTTTTCTGCAGTGGCCAAAGTTGTCAAATCAGGTCCACTGTTTCCTCCCATCGAGTCATTTCTCTAACTGTCCCTGCTTCACTGTCTATGCTTTGACATGCAATACTTGCTGTCTCTCTCTTGCCTCTCAACAGTCTTTGGGGATCGGGTGAGGGTGGCTATGGGGTGGGATTGTGAGCGCAACGAACTGGGAAACATAGGCGAGCGTTCTATTTTACTGTTGACCACGAGAGTAGCGAGTAAAAGAGAGGAATTTCCTTGTTATGCGCTTCCGACACGACCAAGCAGATCTTCTCCCGCCAAAACAATCTTTGCATTACATCGTCTACTTGAATACAACCTGATCTACACACATCATTGGTCCAACACCACTATACTGTACTTACTTGCTACCTTCCAACATCCACAGGGCGTCATCAGCTCTTGGACTCTAGGCGTCAAGAGGCCCAGTGTTGTCTCCACGAATCCGCAGGCCTGGAGCTTGATATCGAGTCGGTGTAAGAATGCCCCAGGCATGCACTCAAGTGGGTTGTGTGGGAGACGCTTGATGGTGGAGAAAAAGACATGCGGAAACATATCTGCCGGCAGCAAACGCTTTGAGTTTCTGGTTCTGCTGACGGCACACGATTGCACCGAGATAGTTCCGTTTTATGGTGGAGGATCCCCGATGGTGGCAGGCTGTGGCGCTTGAATGCGAGTGCTGTTTGCTTATTTTTCTGCTTCGAGACAGGTACGTACTCGAGTAGAGACTACTGTAAACTCATTGATGCTATTGATATCTACTAGTCTTGAGTACTTGATTCGAATCTCCTGCTTTCATGTTTCGAAGCCAATTCGGGGAACTTCATTGGGATTTTCCTTGGCAGGATCTTCTCGCATCCTCAGTGTCATCAAACTACATGACATGTCTGATCTTCGTTTAAGCATATTTTGATTTCTACTTTTGCTCGGCTCATTTACTAACGCTGAATTGACCGACCAAAGAGCGGGTTGGCAGCGTGCCTCTTTCCATACTGGTATACGATATTGCAGAAGTACTGTACTATCTATAAAGACATATTCATCTCAAATGAGACATGTCTTGCTTGGTCAGCGATGCAGATCGTCTTTGGCGCGAAGTGGAGGAATTTAGAATAGCACTTGCCAATGCTACTAGTCGACAACATAGAAACCCCTTCAGAGTCAAACTCGGAGCGGTCCATTTTCAACGTACTCGTTCATGGCAGTTCATCTCTGATAACTTGGGATTCCCACAGCTTTTCTTTTCGTCCTCTCTTTTTCTCCTCTCTTTTTCTTACGCTTTGATTTTGGTTTCGTTATATAAAGCTTGAGATTCTCGAGACAAAGTGCAATCGCTTTAGCAAAAGAATTAAGTTCTCAACTTCTCGCACAGTGCAATTTACCTATGTAACTCCGTTCTTAGCTTCTTGTCCGAGAACCCTGGTTTTCCCACAGGCGCTTGAGAAGTCTTGAGCGGTCTATTTTTTCCAAGTTGTTCTGGGTGGAGGTGCTAGTGGCTTTCGGGGCGTATCCCGAGACTTTGGATGTTTGTATTTGCCGTTGAAGTTCTTTGGAGCCGTTGAAGTACATTTGTAATTTAAGGTAATTTCAGCAAGAGTGAAGCTATCTTAAAATAGTAGGCGGTAAGATTGCAGTAATCTCGCGGTTTTGGAAAGATACTCATGATGCTATAGTGCTAGTTATCAGGGTATTAGAACGACGATATATGATCCTAGAATGATAAATAAATTAACTACGGACTATAAAAGAAGTTAAGACTATAAAAGCCTATTATACTAAATAAGCACGGGCTATACGTTAATAATGCTATATGTTCGATTATATATAATAATTAATTCCCTTATATATAATTCTTTTCTATTTCGCTTAAAGCTTTTTTTAAATCTAATAGAACTTTTTTAATTTCCTTTTTAATAGACTTTACTTTCTTAAAATAATATTATAAAAACTCATATATCGAATTTATAACTCTAATTATATTTACTAATAGTTCTTAAATATTCTCTTTAATATTATAATCTCTTTATTTAATATAAAAGAAAAAATCTTTTTTATTTCTTTTTAAATTAATAATCTTTTTAATTATTTATAATTTAATATTAAATTCATTTAATATTATTAATAAAAGTAATAGATTAAACTAATTAAATAAAAATATATAATCGATTAATTATAAATATAAAATATAAAAAGAAAAATTAATTTTTTTAAATTCATAAAATAATTTAAAGCGATAAATATAAGAATTTAATACTTTTATAATCTTAAATAAACTAATAAATAATAATTTAAATTTCTTAATTAAATAAATAAAAATAATATTCTTTATATTTAATTAAATTATATCTTTTAATTTATATATTAAGGCTAAGAAATAATTTATATTAATATAATCTTTTTAATTAACTTTTATTATAATATTACGATATTTTCGTTATTTAATAATATATATAATATATATTACGTTTATAATTTATATATAACCTTCCATTTATATATATATTTAATTCGATTATAATTATAATTCTTTCCTTTTTAATTAATTATATTTAATTTATATTTATTATTCTAATAAGTTATATATTTTAACTTATAATATTAATATATAATAAAATTAATATAAAATATATTTAATATTTCTTATATTTAAATAATAATAAAATCTATTCCTTTTTTATTAACTTTTTTAATATCCTTAAAAAAACTATATTTAATAAATTAAAAAAATTTAAAATTAATATATATATAATAATTATAATTCGTAAAAAAAGGAATTATTCCGATTAATGAATTAATTATATTATAAGTTATAAATTCAATTATAAATAATTATTTATTTTAATTATTATTAATAAAATCGATAAATTATTAAAAATGTTATTTAGAGAATTTATTAATAATTTCTGTTTATTTATAAGTAATATATTATTAATAAAAATATATTAATATTAAAAATATAATATATAATTTTCTAAAATTCATTAATAAATAAAGGTTTATAATTAAAGATTATAAAATTAAAGAAATTATAATATTTGTTGCGGATTCACTCTAAGGCTGCATCGGGACTAGACTAGCACGTGACTCCAGGGATGCATATAAGCCTACTCTAGCTAGCCACACTCAA
>QYAP01000934.1:0-10639 GCA_003988905.1 Hymenotorrendiella dingleyae | reverse complement strand
ATAGTGCATGATAAAGGTGTCAGTCTTGGCGTATTGCATCATCATGTTCTGGAGCGTGTCGCTCACGTCACCTGTCAGTCTAGGGTTAGTATATCTTCACTTCTCGAGCGCAGCGAGCAACGGGGGTTTGGGGGCTGGCCCCCTTGAAAATCGACCCATTTCTTTGGGGGCCGTTTTGCCATTCTCGTGGAGAGCCCCGCATCACTTCTTCGCTAGACGACCGTCCCACTACGTCTAAAATGCACCACCCTCCACCAACAGCTTCGCAAGAAAGCAGCAAATCATGCCACAAGTCTCGGTCCGGACGGCATCAAGGTACGTACTCCTAGGTACCGTAGGCCTCCCCATCATGGCGCCGCATAGTGAATGCCAAGTTTCCCCACATCCAAGAAGCCGCAATCTGGGGACTCCAGAATATATATCGACTGGCCTTCCCAGCATATCGCTTTTACCCTTTTATTTAATTGTCTCTCCTCACCATAGCTACTCTCTACCCTTCATACAACACTCGGTACCAATATTCTGCTATAAGACATTCACTCATCGACACACCACGGCTGGTGACTTCACTGACTTGTATCTGGAAAAGATGTCGCCCTCCTCAGCTCCCCAGAAGATCAACCTGAATCGCATTTCGCATGTTTATTACACCCACAAGAACCTCGACGCTGCTCACCCATTCCTCCTCGATTTTGGATTCAGTGTCGCCAGTCGTACTGAGGACAAGATATACTATCGTGGATATGGCACCGAACCATTCGTTTATTGTGCGTCGAAAGGAGTAGAGGATGCCTTTGGTGGCGCGGCTTTCACAGTGGACTCACTGGAGGATCTCGAATTGGCAACATCTCTTCCAGGAGCAACACCAATTCGCGATTCCGACGCACCAGGCGGTGGGAAAATCGTGACATTCTACGAGCCGGTCGATAATTGCCCTTGGCATCTGGTTTACGGGCAAACGCCAGTCGAAGTGGCAGAAACCTTCCCTGAGCTGGCTTTTAACTTCCCCACCTCCAAACATCGACCCGTCAACAAGACCCAGCGCTTCAAGAAAGGTCCTGCTCCCATACATAAACTGGGTCACTTTGGACTGTGTGTAACGGACTTCAAGAAGGCCTATCAATTTTATCTGGCCAATTTCAACTTGAAGCCGACAGAGCTGGTCCATGCCCCCGATACCAAGGAAGACATCACCACCTTCCTGCACCTCGATCGTGGAGATGAATGGGTCGATCACCACACCTTCTTCTTCTTCGAAGGCCCCAAGTTCCACGTCCATCACTCGAGCTTTGAAGTCTTTGACTTCGATATTCAAATGCTCGGCCACACCTGGTTGAATGACAAAAAGTACGAGAATTGTTGGGGTGTGGGGCGCCATGTCATGGGAAGTCAGATCTTCGATTACTGGTTCGACCCGAGTCGTTTTATTCTTGAGCACTACGTCGACGGCGATCTAGTCAATGAGGAAACTCCTATCAATAAGACTGCAGCTGGTCCAGATGGTTTGCATGTGTGGGGTAAGTTGGGAGCTTGCGAGTCACGATCTGAGCTAACTTGGTGCAGGTCCCGATTTGCCGGAAACCTTTCTTACTTAAGCAGCAATGTATACTACAATTTACTTCTCGCTTTGTTTCTCCAAATAAACTGTCTCCTCTGTTCCTGGTGTGTTTGGGCTGTCCTCGGCTTTCAGTATGGAATGGATATCGAAGTCAGCCATGTGGGGCTTCGCCCAGTTGCTTTCTCCTTGCGTTAGCTTCAAAGGTCTAAAATTCCTTTTCACCCGTGTATATTCTCCATTTATTAAGCCTCCAGTTTTTGCTCCCAATTTTCCCTCTACTTCTTTCCTTCAGAACAACATCTCGCCCAGAAGCAGCCTTTTATCGCTGATGTTACACACGTGGCCCCACATTATCCTCCATTAACTTTCGCTCTCATCCTTTCGCTCGATCCAACAAAAAGCACCCCTTTTATAACTTCTCCATCCAACAGAATTGCATACTTTCTGAAGCATGCCATCCGCAAACTGCTCTCCTGAAACCCGAATACTACGAAGGTACTGCGAGTGCTCCCCCAACAAAACGCTCGTACGAAGTTTACGCTGCTCGAGAGGGTGCATATCGACAATAGAAAGATGCTGGATTTGACACATTATCTCCTTCGAGGATGAGTCTGGAATGATCGACACAGAGTTCAGACGTTTTCGAAGTTTGCATACTGCCACAGCCTTTTCCATTGGGCCAATAATGACTTCGTATTTAGGCTCTATTTGGGTGAGACGGTCTGCAAATTCGATGTCGCGTGGCCTTTCTTCGCCAGTTATGGTATGCGGTGGCAAAAGCATGTCTTCCAGATCCTCAAGTTGAATGCCATCGCAGATACTGAGCTCCTTCAATTGGGGGCAGCGCCTCGCGAGGAGATGGAGATTCTGTAAAGATATCGAAGGCCAATCGAGAGTCAACGATCTCAAACTGGTCGGGAATATCTTTACTGCATTTGCTATGTCTTGTTGAGATTCAAGCATTTCACACATGCTGCCCTCCAAGTCAAGTGATATTGGTATGTCGTACGCAGCTGGACATGAAGCCACGAAGTTGGAAAACGCTGACAGCCCCGCAGCGGTTGGAATGCAGACTCTCAAAGACTTGAGTTTTGCAGTTCTTGAAAGAGCCGAGAGTGTTTCCACGATGGATAGGTTTGCCTCCGAAAAGTCCAAATGCTGCATTCGTGGGGATACTGCCAAAATCCTCTGCACGATAGAAGTCACATCGACGTCCGCATATCGCACGAAAAACCTTTCCAAACTCGTCACCACACCATTTCCATCTCGCCATTCTTCCAGTGTCCCCAAACACTCAGACGTGATCGTCGGGCTCCATACCAACGTCTTCAAATTCGAAAAATGACCTCCCAACAGCCTTCCGAGGATATAGATATCGAAAGCCGCATCACTCTTTCGCCGATATACCGAAGGAGTTTTCAATTCTTGCAAATAGCACATGGAATGCAACACCCTGATAACGCTCTCACCACCTTCCTCCTCGTTTTCGCGTAAAATATTCAAGCCCGATAAATCACAACACCTCACGAGTTTCCCTACACGGCCAACCTGTAATTTCAAGCTCTCCAACGTCCTCCATTTGGAAATCTTCACCCGCTTATAGAGAACGGGAAGACTCGCTTGGTGGAGCACGCGAGAAACCCGTAAGCAAGATAAGAGGGCTTTCTGATTCGCAACACTAGGATCGGGAGCGTTTGGCGGAGGAGGGTTCATATCTCGAAGATAATATGAGGGCGAATTGGTGGCGATATCGGGGGCCAGGTGAGTGAGAATTTCATGAAGAATCTCCGGAGGCAGTAATTCCAACCGGGGTGTTGGAACTCGTTTTGCTTGCGACATTTTCAATTGTCTTTGGATTGAAGAAAAATTTGTCGTTGATTTTGGATGGGTTGACTACTTGAGCTTGAACGTATCGAAGAAGCTCGGCTTAAGACGTATAGCTCAAAGAATCGTCTATCAGGACGTTGATCATATGACCGTGGCTGAAGGGGGTGACTTCGGATGAATTTTGACTTTGCGGATTGTTTCGAATGTTGCGAGGAGGTTGAAACAAAATGATCAATTAACAGACGAAGCTATAGTTTACATAGAAACAAGGCAATGGTGCGGTCGTTGCGGCATTTTTGAATATATTTCCCTTCGAGTCTTTATATATCCCCAGCATTCCTCAATCACCAAACAACCTGGTGAACCACGCGATGCATTCCAAAACTCGTCATTTCCAACCCTCGGTCCAAATATAGGTTTCCATTACCCCAGAGAAAGGCTGTCACGTTGCGGAAATACCATCTGAATAAATGAACCATCCCCTTTCTTGTTGTGAGCCGAACGGATGATTTGCCAATCCATATTCACTATTTGCTTCGCCGTGTGCAAAATGTAAGGTCCCGTCATCATAACCCTGGAATCTATTACCCCCTCCTTGCATAAACCTCCCAAGCGATTAGCAAATCCCGAGGTCACGATACTTCGGCTTAGGTAGTGCCAAGACGACACAACCAATTAGATATATACTATGTGTAATGGTGACTAACAAACACCTCAACCATTAATGCCACAACTTAGTATGGTACGAATCCCAATGTTTTCGAAGTGTGGATTTTCAATGTGTACTGTGCAAGGGAGAGGTTATGACTTGTGTAAGAGCTAGATTAAAGAAACTGCCCAAGTGAACGTAAACTATTTATTATTACCTATGAGTTCAGTCTAGGCCAGCCAAATTGAGGTACAGTATGGAGCTTGTGATAACTGACGCTTGACTAGTGTGTTGCGGGGAAATTCCCCTTGCACCACTATGTCCACTACTTGACATAATAGCAGGAACCCTTCACCCCTCAAAGCAAAGTATCACGGGTAATCTATAACAGCGAGTAAAAGGACGTAGAACAGCTGATGTGAGGCGAAAACTGTGTGCCTGGATTTCCTTGGTCTGACAAAAATTTAAAGAATGGCCCTTCATCAGCAAAAAGCTCGTACACGTAAACTCTAAATTTCCACTGCCAAGTTACTAAGCGTTCACTCCACGATAATTAAAAGTATACTATACGACCCGTTCTCATATACGAAGCGTTACACTATGTACACATTAAGTATACGCTTTTACGCTTTTATATTTTCATATCTTCATATCTTCATATTTTTATTATAATATAAACTATTACTAATTAATTAAGAGGGGGATTAAATTACTTTTAATAATAACTATTATAGAAACCGAGTTTATTATGTTTTAAGAAATAAATTCAATTAAATAGTTTATTAATAGGTCTTTTATTTATTAAAGCTTAAAAGCTATGAAGAAAAGAGATTAAAAGCTAATTATAAATATAATAAAATAGTATTAAAATAATAAAATATATTTATTTTAAGCGTTATAGCTTCTAGTCTAATATATTCTAATTAAAGAAAAATATCCGAAATTAAAGTATATAAATCCTATAATTTCTTATCCTTTAAACTTATATCTATTAAATATTAATATATCTAATTTAATATAAGATTAACCTAATAATATTAAGCCTAATTTCGGCCTTCTTTTCTCTGGATTAATTATTATTCTATTATAGAAGATTTTCTATTTTTAAAGTATTATTAAATCTAATAAGAATATTCTATATTATTAATTAAAGCTTTATTATAATATTCGGAAAATTCGGAATTATTTAATTATTCTCTTTATTAATAAATTAATTAAAAATAGTATATTTATTAATTAGCGATATATTATATAAGCGGGCGGGGATATTAATAAACGTTTAATATTTTAATTAATTAAGTTTATATTTAAAAGAAAATAAATAATTATTAATCTCTTTAATTAAATTATTAGCCTCTTTAATTTTTTTAAAATTTTATAAAATTAAAGAGTTATTTATCTTTATTTATTTTTAAAAGTTTTAAAAGAAAGTATAAATATTAATATTTATAATAAAGGATTTAATTAATTAATGAAGAAAGAAAGTTAATTATAATAAGGAAAATTCGATTATATTAAAGAATATTTAAATATTTAAATAAAAATTAGAATATATAAGAATATTTTCTTATCTAAAAATAAAAGAAAATAATTTATTATAATAGTTTTAATAAATATTATACAATTATTAATAGATTTTTATTTCTAAAAGATTATTATTTTAAAATAATTAAAGTATAAAAATAAAAGAATATTTATTAAATTTATTTAATTTAAAATAAATTTAAATAGAACTAATTAAATAAATGAAAAAATAGATATTAAAATTATATAATCGGATTATCTTATAAAAGAAAATCGATTTTTATTATTAAAATTATATTCGATAATATAAAAAGAAAAGAAAAAATAAAAAATATTTAATTATAATTATTTAAGATATAAAATATAATTAAAATATAAGGAAATAATATTTAATTAAATAAAATATTTATTAATCGAATAATATAATTATAGGGTTCTTATTTAATAATATATTCTTCTAATATATTTAATACTTAAATTATATTTATTATAATATTATATTAATTTTATAATTAATTAAAGAATAATTATTAGAAAGCTATATTAATATAAAAATCAGAGTTTCTAACCTTCTAATTTCTTATATTATTATATTAATTAATAAAGCTTTCGATATTCGTAGAAATATAATTTAAACGAAGTATAAAAGAAGGCGAATAAAGTACTTATTTATAAAAGATATATATTCATATAATCCTTAAGGGGATTTGCTAGTTTTTCAAGATTATTATATAATACTAATTATTATTATATAATAATCAGAATAATCGATATTATCATAGAATATCGATATCATCATAGAATATGGCTACCATATCGGAATATGGCTACCATCACTGGATTCTATGATGATAACTGGCATTATCTATTATAGAATGTATAAAGGTATGCATATCGTCAATTTAAGGGGTAGCGAGCACGTGCAACCTCTGCCGAGGCATCGCTGAAGCGTCGGATACGCCGCATCTCTACGAACCTCAACGCCACATAAATATAAGTCTCAGAATCGATCGAATTGGAACAAGTTTACGCGTAGGCGGCATACCCTACTTCCATGAATGTGGTGTAGTAGCAGCTGTAGTCGTAGTTGGTATAAGGTTGACACATGACGTACGGTATGCAAGGCGCATGCACCCCGGATTCCGGAATCCGGGGTAGTCATCTGATCCACCCCCGCCAAGGTCATGATGATAACTACCCTTAGGTAAGGGTAGTTGGTTAGTCCGATTTTGTTATCATCATATGATGATAAGTACCCTTATATGATGATCTTGAAAAACCAGCAAATCCCCCTAAGGAATATATTTTCTATTATATTAATTAAGAATATAAAAATATTCTTTTATAATAATCTTATAATTAATAAAATAATTAATAAGTTAAAAATCTATTTTAAAATAGAATAATTATATTAATAATATTATAATAATTAGATAGTTTTAACTTTCGATTTAATTATAAAAATAAATTCTAAGAAGATTAATTTAAAGATTTTATAAAAACTAATTAATAGAATATAATTATTCTTAAAAGTATTAAAAGATAATTATAATACCGATATATTAAAAAAAGATTATATTATTAATATATATTAAATTAACTAAGGAATAATTAATGCTTTATATGAAATTATAAGTTTAATATTCGGTTAGATTTATAATAAATTATATAATACATTTATTATTTAAATATAAATATACGAAATTAAAAGTATACTTCAATATAAAATAAATAAAATATATTTTAAAGATAATAGTTTTAATATATAGGATATTATATATATAATAGATTTTATTAAGATTAATATATAAAATCTAATTAAAAAGAGATTTAATAGAATAATAATTAGAAAAAGAAATAAAGATAGAATATTTAAAAATTAAAAAGGATTTAAAAAAAAAAGAAAGATTTTCCGGAAATTAATAAATATAAAGAAAGCCTAAGAAATATTTCATTTATAATAAATATAATTATTAATTAAATAATCTAATATATACGAATAAAGAATATTAAGAATTCTAAATTAAATATAAGAAATGATATAAAATTATATTTTTCTAAGAATTAACTTATAAAAATTATATATATTTCTTTTATAATTTTAAAAGGTTATTAAGAATTCTAGAAAATAATAAATATCATTTAAATAAATATTATAATTATCGGAATAATATAATAAATAATCTTAATAATATTATATAAAAGAATAATTCGAAATCTATTAAATAATAATTATTTCTAATATAATAATATTCTGTTTATAATATAGAAATAAATAAGTAATGAATTATGAACCTTTTATTTAATAATTTAATATTATATATAATTATAAGGAAAAATATTATTAAATTATTTTATAAATTATTAGATTAAATAATCATAAATATTATTAGTAATATAATTATATTTATAATTAAGGATCGATCCATATATTATAAGAATATTTTAGAGTATTATATCGGATATAAAAATAGTAAAAGTTTCTATTATAAGAAAATTATAATATAATATTTTTATTAAAGAGTATTCGAAGTTAAAGATAAATATTTTAAGAATAAGAGAATAATATATTTATTTTAGAAATAGAAATGAAATATATTCTCTAAGAATATTAGAAATATTTATATTATTTAATAAGATTATTTTTTATATACTCTTATTAAATATATTATTCTTATTTTACTTAAATAATATAATAGTATTATAAATAAAATATTATAATTTAAAGAATATATTAATATAAAAATATTAAAAATTTCTATTTATTATAAAATAGAAATATTTTTAATTCTTATTAAATAAATTAGAAGAATTAATATATTTTTATTATTTTATTAAAAAGAAATTATATTAATTATATTATCGTTTTAATTATCTTATAATTAAAAGATTATATAACTTTTTGAAAAATATTGAATATAAGATTAATAAATAAATAATAACTTAAATTAAGAAATATTATAAATAATATTAATTATATAATAAAATATTAAAATAATTTAAGTTTATAATTATTAATTATTATAAATTTAATATATTAATTATTATTAATATTATATATTATTAATATAATAATAGTATTCTAAATAGAATAATTCTTATAAAATCTTAATATTAAAATAATATAAAAAATATTTAAAATAAAATAGATTAATATATATATAAATCTATTAAACTAAATTATTTATAATATTAGAATCTATTTTTATAAAGATTTTAAGAATAATATAAGAGTTTTAAAGATTAAAATAAAAGAGATATTAATAGAAGCTTATTAAAATATAAGGAAATTAGAGGTATATTATATAATAATAAGATATATATATTAAATTTTTAAATAAGAATTTCTTAGAATTAGGTTAAATATATTTTTATAAATAATTTTTAAAATAATTAATAATATAATAAAATTATATAAACTAATATTAATATTATTTATTTTTAGAGTTTATTTATATATTAATAATAAATCGCTATTAATAGTATTAATTTATTAATATATATAAATAATTAAAAAAATAATAAAGAAAATGAAAAGATTTTATAATAATAATAAAATATAAAAAACATTATTTATAAAGAATAAATTAAATATATTCTTTATATTTTCATTATTTATAAATTTTAATATATAAATATAAAGAAAGAATTAATAAAACTAATAAAAAAGAATAAATAAAATCTTTTAAACTTTTATAAATAAATAATAAAATATATATAATTTAATTTTTATATAAATAAAGGAATTTTAGATTAATTATAATAAAATCTCTTCATAAATCTAATCTTTTAAAAAAATCACTATTAAGCTTAATTTTAAAAGAGAATATTAAATCATTTCTAGAAAAAAAAAAGAATTCTAAGAATAAAAAATCTTTTAAAGAAATTAAAAGGAATTTAATTAATTAAACTTTAAATTTATTAATTTAATTAATTCTAATAATTAAATAAAAATAAAAAAGGTTATATAAAATCCAGAATTTTTTTAATACTTTAAATAAAATATTATATATAAATAAATTTATGAATTTAATTAATAAAGAATTAAAGAATTATTTTATTATTATATAATCAATAAAGAAAAAGATTATCAAAGTATTTTTATTTAATAAAAAAGAATTAAATTAATTTCTTTCTTTTAAATTATAAAAAAAGAGAATTATTATAATACTTAAAAAATCATTCGAATTATTAGATTAAAAAAAAAAATATCTTATAAAATAATAAAATATTCCGTTTTATACTTTATAATTATAAAAAATATAATAATATTAGATTTTTTAAATTAAGATTAATATAAGAAATAAAAGAGAAAACTATTATACTTTATAAGAAATCTTAATTAATTATATAAAATTATAATAATAATAAGAAATCGAAAATATTAATATAATTATTAATTTTATAATATATTAATTAATAATTTATTTTAATATTAGTATTATTATTTTAAAAGTTATAAGAATATAAGATTCTTTTATTTTTATATAATATTATATAAATTTATATTTAATTAAAAATAATTTTAAATCGTTTTATTATTTATAAATTATTATTAGAGATCTATTATATATTTTTAGAAAATATTATTATAAAGGTTATTAAACCTTTATATAATTTTATAAAAATAGGAATTTATTAATAAGGAATTTATATTTATTTTTATCTTAAAAATTATTCATAAAAACCTTAATATATAATCCTTATTTTCTTATTATAAATTTAAATATAATATTTAAATTTATTAGTATTTAAATTAATAATATCTTATAATTTATAAATAAAAAATTTATAATTTCAAAAAAGAAGAAACTCTTATTTAAAATAAAATTAAAAACAATATTTATATTTAAAAATAATTTAATATTTAATAGATATTCTTTTAAAAAAAAGAATATTAATAAATTTATTAGAAGGTTATATAAGTAAGGATTTTAGAGTTACTTAAAAAATTAATTAGAAAAGCCCTTTAATATATGATATTGTAACGATTCTAGCTCCCTGACCCTAGTCAGGCGGTGAACTGGAGTAGCGTTGGTTGATTGTACGAAGAGAAGTAAACAATAGAAGCGGGTGTTGAC
>QYAP01000933.1:0-16147 GCA_003988905.1 Hymenotorrendiella dingleyae | reverse complement strand
CAAGTTTATTATATTAAAGCAGCGCTGTTCTACGAGTTTCTACGCGCTGACCGCCTGGCATGGGGTGCGCGAGTCCCACTGCAGACCCCCTTCCGTACGTTCTCAAGGCCCCACTTTTAGACTTTGACGCTGGGAATAGCTTCATTCCCGCCCCCAAACCCCCCGCTTTTGATTTGCTAACGCGCCATAGGTCGCAATTCCGAAGTGGGAATAGCATCGCCTACTCAGACGCGCCGCACAGTCGCACAAGGGCTAGTTCCGGTATCATCGTCAAGGTCAATTTTGCGAATTTGGGGGCCAAATTGCTGATAGTCGCTGATCGAGTCAGGGTACTTTTTGGCTAGCGTCGCCCCCAATGAACGAGGTAGATATTTGAGAATCAGCCAGCGACATTAATTTTCAGACTTACCAAACATTTGTTCGGATCTATCAGTTTAAAATATGCCGCAATTGAATCTCCCATCATATGAGTATTCGGCGCTCAAAGACGGCCATGTCCGACTACTGAGACTACTACCAGACCAACGGTCCTCAGTTATTCGAGTAGAGCTGGAGCCAACATTGTTCACAGAAGATGTCATTCCTTCCTTTCATGCCCTTTCCTACACCTGGGGCCCTAAAACACCACTACATCCGATTCAAATACGAGACAGCGGCGAAACTGCGTGGCGAAAAATCCAGGTTCGGCGCCGACTATTCGAATTGCTCCCTTATATTAGGCTCGAGGATAAATCTCGCATTTTCTGGATCGATGCTGTATGTATCAACCAAGATAACGAGGTTGAAAAAAGGAGACAGATGGAGCGTATGGGCTCTGTTTATCAACACGCCGAGCAGACGGTCGTGTGGCTTGGGCTTGAGTCGAAAAGGACGGCTATTGCCTTTACGGCTTTTGAATTCATCAAGTCTCGACTCTTGTTAGATATCAAATCTCTAGATGAAGAGATCCCGGACTACTACAAAGCCAAGGCCTCTGGACAACCGCTGTACAAATACTACAATTCTATCATGGACATCGATATCGCTGAAGAGACCAGTAATGATGGCTGGAGATCACCCAACAGATTATGGACCCTCGATCAAAAGAATGAGCATTGGCATAACAAACCACTCGCGCCACCACCATCTGTGTGGATCGAGAGAATCAGTCAAAAGTCCATAGCTCGAGTCGAAGACATCCCTTACCCATGGGAGGAAGCGACTGATTTTGGCCAGGGCCATCACATTGATACGGTTCAACTTCGAGCAATGATAGAGTGTTTCTGCCGTCCATGGTTCGAACGGCTTTGGATTTGGCAAGAGATTCGTAACGGAGGGCGAGATGCACTTGTCATGTGTGGTGACCAAAAGACGACATGGCGCGCCGTCTGGAATGCCGCCATGTATTTATCGAGCAGATCGTGGCCGTCGTGGATTATTTCTAAAGGTGTGTTGAAGGCACAAAATGTTGCTGCACTGGGTGGTCCTGATCTACGACTCAAGAAAGAGCCCATTGAGGTTCTTGCAAGGAAAACTGCTGCCGCTATATGTCAAAACCACGAGGATCGAATATTGGGATTATTGGGGATACTGGACTTTCACTTCCGGCCTGAAGTTATTCCTGGGTCTGGGAAAGCTCATACCTCCCTCCAGACTTTCCACACTTTCAGATCGGTCGTCATAACGCATATGCGAAAATTCAAAGATCTTCGCCTACTGGATCTGGTAGAGACCGGCCGATTCTCGGCCAACAGTGTTTCTCCAAATATCATCCGCTTTCGAAAAGATAAAAATGATACGTCCTATCGTTCGCATAAGATGGGAAATTACTCGCCTCTTATCTGGATAGGTCGGGGCTTGAATTATATATCAGGTCGGTATAACGACGTGAAAATACCAGTTACAAAAACAAAACGTCGCGAACCAGAACCTACAGCAAGAGAGAACTGGAATAAAGTCGAAAAAATGTCAGGTGAAATCTGGCCGTCTTGGGTTCCAGATTGGTCAAATATCAATCCCCCTAAAGAGTTCTCGACACTTAAATCACCTGGCAGTCAATCAACAGCAAACATGAAACCACCGCCCTTTACAGTCGAAATCAATGCTACTGAGCTCGTCCTCAAGGGTGTTAAACTCGGTGTTGTGCAGTCTGTTGAATCATTCCGACTGCCTCTAGAGCAAGGCGATACCGGAATAATAGTCGCAGAAACCCGCAGAGTAGTTGGGAAGTTGGGGGTTATATACCCTGCAAATTCCAAACATGACACTAGTATGATTGAGAACATATGTAAAGTCGTTTGCGCAGGTTCTTTGAATGATCTCTTGGAGCACTATCCGGATCTCGTAAACTATGGTAAGAGAGAGTATTATATAGAGTATAGAGGAAAGCAGAAGCCTGTTACGGAGACCTTGATCAGCCTTCTTGATTCCAAAATATTGTTGACGCAGCCGTGGAATGACATGAGCAGGTGGTATCTTTTTGAAAATCCGTGGCGGAATCTCTGCAACGAAATCATTACTCATTGCTCAGGAAGATCTCTATTTTTCGCGGATGATGGGGCCGCGGGTTTAGGCCCCATAGATACCAAGCCAAATGATGTTGCTGTGGCAATCTTGGGAGCGAAAGACCTCATGATGCTACGACCTCGATCCGACGGTAAATACCAATTCATCGGCAAGGCTATCTGCTCTGGCTTTACGGAAGGAGAAGCCTGGCTTGGTCCTTTTCCTCGCAATATAGCACCCTTTTGGCGAACTGAGACCAAGACCTCAACATGACACGCCGCCTACTTAGATACCGTCACTCACAAGCTACTACCTGACGACCCTCGATTCGCGACAGAACTCCCGCCAGGCTGGGAAAAACGGACGTATGAGGATAATCCGTATTGGACTTGGTTGGTCAACGACCAGACGGGAGAGGAGTTTATGAATCCACATCCGCGAGAGTTGATGGATGTGATCAGTAGAGGTGGCTCCGCAAAGATTCTGGAATGGCTGCTGCATGGACGGACTTTGGAGGTGGTGGAGGCGGTATTGGTTGGCGATCCGAGGTTGACGCCCCAGGCTCTGCTTGAGCGTGGGGTGAAGCTCGACGATATTATCCTTGTTTAGATGTCTGTAGGTGACTTTGTGGTTTTGAGAATATCCACCTGCCACAAAGCCACGAGGGAGAACGATATTTGTTTGTAAGAGATGAAGATAAGAGAGCGATCACCGGTAACTAGCCTCGACATTTTGGATTCGAAAAAAGAGCTTCAAATTTTCAATGCAGAAAGAGATGCATGGTTCGCAAGCATGGCACTGCAGCGGAAATACTTTGCACTACAATAAGTCACTTAGTCGTATCCGGAGAAGTCATCCGCGGAGAGACCAGAGACGACCAAGAGGGAATTGATATCTACACCGATATTCAAATCATCGATGTCGAGACCTGTAAACCAATCGAAGGTGTCTATCTCGCTTTCTGGCATGGTAGGTCCATCAAACAAAGCTCGTCCTCGTATTGCAAGTTACTAACGCCAAATTAATAGCAAATGCCACCGGTGTCTACTCTGGAATTACCGCCGACGGCAACGGAAACGATGCCGACACCATGAACATCAATAAGAACTTCCTCCGAGGTGTCCAAGCCATCGGAACCGATAGTGCTGCCCAATTCTCCTCCATCTTCCCGGGCCATTACACCGATCGCGCAACCCATATTCATATCGTTCACCAAAACGCCACCGTTCTCGCAAACAACACCCTGGTCGGTGGTACGGTTTCCGATGTTAGCCAATTCGGCTTTGACCAGAGTCTCATTTCACTTGTTGAGGAGAACTATCCATACAATACCAATGAGCAAGTCTTGACCACTAACGCTGCCGATCCTTTACTCTTGTTTGAAGGCCAAGAAGGTTTCGATCCTTTTGCTGACTATGTTTACCTTGGTGGGGATATTACTGATGGTATCTTGGCGTGGATCTCTTTCGGTGTTGACACTTCCGCTAGTTATTGCTCATTGGGGTGCTAGTGGAGGAACTCCGGCCGTTTCTTCCATTCCGGAGAGCGTTTATATTATTTCAACTGCTACTGTCACTTTGTAGTAAATTGTATTATGGTTGGCCGGGATGTGCGTTCATCGGGCCTTTTTTGGGGAGGGTGCTATCAGAAACGCTGTTGTATGAATGAATGGGACCTACTAAGAAGTAAGGTGGGTGGATATTGTAATCTAGGCTTATGTCTTATGAGTTCTACTGAATTAGTGCTTATTGCAGTGTGAGGGAACAAGCACGACGATGTCAATACTAGTTTAAGAGGTAAATTGCCTACGAGGAGAAAAATGGTTCGTTAAGCGAACTGTGAGGATATACTACAGAGACCCATTTTTCGGCCCCCACCATTCTATTCCCTCGAACAGTGTACAAGCTAACTCTAAATGGTGTGGACTATCAGTCGAGAGTGAAGATATTATTAAGTTATTCTTCGGTCGACGCCTCCGAGAGCCATATGTTCTCAGAAGCTATGCTTTTCCCTTCCCTTTGTCTGCCAATTTGGCCTTAACCTTCTCCAACTCAGGGCAAGGAGTATCGATCTTATGCTCCTTAGAGCTACAATACAAGCACAGACTATGCTTAATATTGCATTCCTTACGGGCGGCTTTCTCCTCATCATTATTAGCGCGGCGGTTCGAAAACACATCTTCCCATGACCAAGATGCCTTAGACTTAGCTGCATTCTTTGGGGGTTTGCATCTTTGTTTTTTATCCTTGCTAGGTTGAGTAAAGGCATTCGGGCAAGCGAGAGAGCTTCTCTCACTGCACAGCTTAAGTAAGTGTACTTCCATCTCACTTGCTCAAACTTGTCTCATACTACGAAGAGCCCACTGGACGTGAATTAACCTTAGACCAGGTGATACTGTAGTAAGAGTTCTAATTGACCTAAAAATTGGAAGTTTGTCAACATACGGAAACGGGTTTCCACGTGATATTCTTCCGTATTCGCTTTTCAGCTTTTATTTTAAGCTATGTTTTCACAGGCATTCAGAACAGAATAGAGGGGTAGAATGAGAGAGAATTAGAGGATATTTCGGGATGGTAACTAATTTTGATGCAATGAATGACTCTATTAGCTCCCCCAGCCCAGCAACTACTAAAGTATAAAATAAATTGGCACTATAGGCAAGGAGAGTAATGGCACGATACTCAAGGCTATTAAGGTGTTCTCTTTCTGTCCAAAAGAGGCCGCTCTGGCTTTCATCATAGGGGGTAACATCGGCCGCCCTCTGAGGCCGCTGGGTAGTTGTTCACTCTTCGCTTTGGCGGTAAAGCACTCTGGGATCCTCAACCTCTTCCGCTGGTGAAGTCACCTCCTCTCTGCCAGCGGGGCTTGAGGTTTGCGATGGAACCAACATGCCTTGTCCTTCGTTCGTTTTGGGTTTCAACTTTGATTATCAGTGTGGCAATATCATCCAGCCAAAGATTGCTTCAAGGGCGTGGGCGCTGGATACTTGAGGTGTTGGTTGGCGTACCATATAGAGAATCGGCGTTCAGTTGTGTTAGTTGTTGAGCTGGTAGTGCAAATTTGGTAAGCTGTAAAAGTGTTGCCCGCCATGGTGAATGAAGTCTGGCTATCAAAGAGAGGGAGAGAAACGATATCTCGTTGCCATGCTAGTGTGGTATTGAGAGTGGGACCTGTGAGTGCTCGTCTAGCTGCTTCTCTGCGCTTGTCATCGTCGTCTAGGGAAGTCTCTCTAGTCTCCTTTGGCACTTTGAATTCAGACTGCTCCACCTTCGCTGCAAAATCAAGGAAATAGCCGGAAATCGGTCGCCACGGCTTTCTCTTGTTCTTGCTCACTGGAAGCTTCGGCAAGGGGGTAAATTGCGTAGTTGTAGCATGTTGACCAAGTTTGGGAAGTAGTTTCGCTTCGCATTCAGAAAACTTGAGCATGCGGTCTCGTATTTGACGACCCATATAAACCCATAGGAGATGGAGTTGACTCCTTATGGTTATTTGATCTTCTCCCCCAACGCCAATACCATTCGAAATGGCACTACTCCGGATGTATTGAAACTTCCCTAGGAACCTGTCAAACTGGTCTACTCCCCATTTCCCCTTCGCTCAAAAAATGCAGTTGAAAATTCTTGCTTGATCGGAAACCCGGCTAAGATCTAAGCGAATACCACGTACCAGAAAGGGAAAAGTAATAGCCATTTTAATCATTCGATCTTCCGGATCTAGTTACAAGGATCACCACTTTAACATCGAACATCCAATTCAATTGCAGGGGCTCATACGCTCACTTCCGGCATTTAATCACTTCCATTCAGAACTCTCTCTCGAGGGTGCACCATTTCGTTACTTCTCGATTCTTGGATACCTGGCATCACTGCCAGCATCGACACTCTCTCCCATCATCTATTCCATGGCGCCCCTCTCATTCCACATCTCAATTCCAGCAATTGTCTCTGAAATTCAAAGTAGGAAAGGAAAGAGCAGTAGTAAATTCTCAGTGTAGGGAATAGTGTAGTTTCCGTATATGGACCTCCGTATCGATCTCCGGAAACGTACGGCCGTTTATATAAATTTTCCTACACGGTGTGAGAAATAGGCACACTAAACGGACACTAGCGCCGTATACGGAGAACGTTTCCGATACTAAGCCGAGGGTCGGTCCGGTCTCCGAATACCGGCCCAGCCCCGATTTTATTTGGCTATCCGATTTTACCGATCAAAAAAGTGAATAATTTTTGAAAGAAAGAAAATAGCTCTACTTTTAAACTAATAAAAGCTACCTAAAAAGGGACTATTATTAGATGGAAATCTGATATATTACTTAATTATTTAATATTTAAAGGTTATAAACTTAAGAATTAACCTTATAATATTATATTATTTATTAATTTAGTGTATTATATATAGCCGTTTAAGAGGCTTATATTAAACGTATAGCCGTTTAAATCTCTTATTCTTATACGGTATAAAAAAGGGTTATATAATACGATATATCTTTAATATCATATATAGAAAAAATACGGATATTATTTCTTATATTAATAATAATAGGATAATATAGATTCTAATTATTTAATTAGATAATCCTAATACGTTCTAATCATTTATATTTTATAAGTATAATATGCTTATAGATTTAAACTCTTAGATTTAATTATTAAGCCTTTAATTTATTATTATTAACTTATAGGAAATAAATAAAAAGAGAATTTAGAGAAATTTAATATATTATATATAATTAAGGTTATAAATATAGAACCGAAAAGTTAAAATAATCGAATAATATTATATATTTAAATCCGGCTAATCGATTCTAATCCAAAAATAATAACTTTATAAGAATAACCGTATAATTATAATTATATAAGAAATAATTATAAACGTATAAGGGATAATAATTCTTATATTAATTATAAAATTAATAATTTCTTAAACTTTTAATATATCCTTAATATAAAATTAATTGATTTAATTATTAAAAAATAATAAATTTAATTCGAATATATAATTTACGTATATTTAACGAATTAATTTATTATATAAGATATCTTATAATGATAAATTATATAGAAAATAATATATAATAATAATATAATTAGTTTTAATATACTATTAAACTTAAACTAAATAAAGGCCGGGCTATATTATTTCTATATATTATTCCTTATCTAATTTCTTATTATAAGGTATTTATATAAATAATTATTATCGATTATATTATTATATTTCCTATTTTATTTTAGAGAATTTTCTTTTCCTTCTTTTTTTTCTATATAATAGATAAATGATTTCTTTTTCTTTATGTTATAGGTAAATGCTTTCTTCCCCTCTTTTTTATAGATAAGTAACCCTCCCTTTCTATTTCTATTAACCCTCTAATCGATTCTCTTGTTCATATTATACTTTAATTTAGGAAAGTCGATAAAGGTAACGCCGGTGAAGTAACGACGGTGAGGTCGAGTTAAGAATAATAGTAGAAATAGTATTGGGCCGAATAGGAGTTAGAATTAGAATTAGAATTGAAACTGGAATTAGAGCTAGAAATAAGAGTTAGGAGCTAAAAGAAGAATATTTAAAACAATAATATTAATTGATTTTAATGTAAAAAGCGCCTAAATCGCTATAATAAAATGCCCCATTTTACATAATAAATCCGTGTACGCTATTATATATATTCAACAAAATGGCTATACAACTTTTTTACTATTATAACTCCTGAGTTGTATATGAGGCGATATTTGTTGATCTAAGAGTTGTATATATTATAACTCCTGAGTTGTACGACGTATAACTCAGGAGTTGTATTACGTACAATATGCTGCTACCGTAGGGTAGGTTATATATACAGTAATCTACTCCAAAAAGAGAGAGAAGTTGGTGATGTAAAACCGTAAAGGTTCATACATCTGAAATAACTGGATGAACTCCCTTCACTCTTCAGTTGTTGAAGTGGTCGAATTGGTAACATAAAATTGAAGTGATCGCGTAGTGTTATGCATCTTAAATTGCTTGATTGATCAGAGTTCGAGTCCGAAAAGAGTTGTACTTAAAATTAACGATAATAAAACCATAAAAGGCTATGAAAGGATAGAGTTCTTTGCCTCTATATCCGAGATAGTTCAATCCTCTTTTCCACCCTTTAAATTGTTGAGGTATAAACCTAGTTAGTACTACTGAATAGTCGAATTGATGAAATCGATCTCGTAAAACTACTTTGATTGATCTTTAGAAATAATATGATCCAAGCGAAGGGTATAAAGTGCTCGATTCCGAGACTTTAGTTGGAAGTGGCCAGATCGGTTTTTGAGGCCTTTGATGAGGTTGAAATGAGAGAAGGATGTTTTGAATTCGAGTGCTTTTTGACGCTCATTTAAAAGTTCGATTCCGAAGGGTCAAATGGTATGCAAAAAGCAACCTTGTATTCCCTCGGAAAGAAAATGCGGCGTCCTCGCAGCCTAATCCGGCATATCTCCTTCCACCATACCTCAATCGTATCCTCCATCGTACTCTCCATCGTCATAACCTCCATCGTAACAATACTCTTCGTAGTACTCTCCTGCATCGTTCTCTACTACTCCTTCTTCTTCATCTTGAACTTCTGCCTCTAAATCCGCCTTTGCACGAAATGCAACTACCTCTGCCCCTTCACTTTCATATGCTCCACCAGTACTACTATTTGACGAAACTGAAGCTGAAGCCTTGGAATTGGTAGCTTTGGTTTTCGAAGTCTGTACTCTACGCAAAATGTCCCATATATCGAAAGGAGGGTTCGTATTCGAAGGGTTCGATCGCGAGGAACTAGGGTTTGGTTTTGTAGTTTTCAAAAGAGAGGAAGTGAAGTGCTTGGCAAGCATTTCAAGATCTGCTTTAACTGAAGCTTTGGTTGGTTGTGTTTGAGCTTGAAGTTCTGACGAAGCTTGAAGAGGTTGTGAATCTTGATCGATAATTGAAGTGATTAATCGACAAGTGTAAGGATCAAAACTTTTGCTGAGAGTGTGGTTCTTTGAAATAAGATCCTGAAGCTGGTAGGTTAGAAGAAGAATCTTGGAATTGGCTTTGGTGTTCATGTTGTTGATCTTGGTGACGTAGATTGTACGAGGTGAGGTTGCAAATAGAATTGAAATAATACTTTAATGTGTCTTGGAATCGTTTTTTTGTAGAGCGTATAGAGAGTTTGATAATAAAGCCAGTCGATAAGTCGAGAGCTGTAAGAATCTAGTAGAGCTAGACATATATCTATAGGAAATCAGGCGATTTATTAGATAATAAGGCGAGTTGAATTCTGTCATGTGGTCGTCAGACCTCTGACAGGCAGCCGCACGCTAGCGCCGTGCACGGACCCTCTGGAAGGCTATATCTCTTCCAGTGTTAAAAGGACACCTTTTTGGTTATACCCACAATTCCTATATGATCGACGTCGCTAGGACCACTTAGAGCCCTAAGGGCCTCGCTTATATAAGGGGCACCCCATCAAAACAACTACTTAAAAATCGAAACCATAATTAAATAAAAAGAAAATTGAGAGCTAGCTAGCCTCTAATAAACGCTCTCAAAATATCCTTTTAATTTATTTTTAGAATAAAATTTGATTATATAAATGCGAGGGTCATCTATGCCAAGGTGGTCCGGGTGCTACACCCTGGCATACATCCTGGCACCCTCAAATATATGTCCTTTTAACACTGGAAGAGATAGCCTTCCTCGTAGCCTAGCTTCCTAGAATCAAGCCTTTCCACCCACACATAGAGTACCCTGTGACAAATTCGAATTCGAATTTGATCGGTTTGAGGAATTTGACAAAAAAGGTCCAGTCGAAATGCAAATATAAGGCTCTGTTTACATAGGAGAAAGTCCAAGTCGCGGGTCCATTAAAGCTATGACCGTAGGGCGCTGAAGGCATCCACTTCTCGCCCACTTATTGTACTAAAACAACCGTGCACTAGGCGAGCAAGAAGTGGGCAAAAAGAGCCACTTTTTGAGGATATACTTCTTAGAATCCTATTTACCTTCAAATTCTATTTGATTTTTTTAGAATAATATTTTTAGAATAAAATTTAAATGCATGATTAATAAAGTGATTACATCTCAAATTTAACTCTTTTTAAGTTTTCTATTGAATTCTGGGAGGATGATTCCCAGGTTCACTAAGCAGGGAACGTAGCTAGGGGTAAGAAGTGACGATGCTTCATATCCCCTAGAAGCTAGTGCCATTAAGTGGCCCTAGCTTAGTGCCCCAACACGCTGCCAACTCTCAAGATCCCACTTATTCTCAACATTTTCAAATATTTTTTTTATTTTTATTCGATGCTTTTCATCGACGGCGACACCAAAAAGTAAAGCAAAAAATGGTCTAAAGCATTTCTGATTTATGGCACATTTTTTAGTAGGAGAGAGAAAGTGGGAATTATTGCGGTGGATCAATTCGTCGCTAAGATGTAGGGATAGCCTCAAAATGATCCACTTCTCGCTGTTCTGTTTACCTAGGCATCCACTTCTTAGTGGACGGTATCCGAGCGCCTCCGGAGCCTCCCTAAAAGAGTAATTGGTGGGCTACCCCATATCCACAGTCAAAAGCGCTTTCTCCTATGTAAACAGAGCCTAAGAATCTGGAAACTAGGCGTGTAAATTGAAGTCAAGCGGTTTATTGATTATTGAAGCTATTCAGGGCTCCAGAGGTCTGAGAAACTTCTGGCATTGCTACTATTTTTTACTGTCCAAGATGATGTGGATGTAAATGTGATGAAGTTCTTGGAATGCAGACAATGTAAACGATTAATATGGGCTCATATCACCTGATCCACCACCTCTGGGTCTGTACCACAACAGTTGGAATACTTCTTGTTCTCTCATCATTAGTTAAAGTGCATATTATTCTTAGAATAGTAAGTCCTATATATTAATGACGCATTGGATAGTGATTCAATGAGAGTATCACGTGAAATGCTTCTTATTCTCTGGTTATTAGTTAACGTGCATATTATTCTCAGAATAGTAAGTGCAAAATATTGATAAAGTAGTGAATGGTAATTCAATGAGAGTATCACGTGGAATGCTTCTTGTTCTCTGATTATTAGTTAAACTATGTATTGTTCTAAGAATAGCAAGTGCAAAATACTAACAAAGTAGTGAATGAGAATTCGAGGAGAGTATCACGTGGCTATGTAATATCCTCTGATTATTAGTTAAAGTGCACATTGTTTTTGGAATAACGAGTGGTAAATATCAGGTAATTCGATGAGATTGTCACGTGGCTGTGTATTATCCTCTGATCATTAGTTAAAGTGCACGTTGTTCTTGGAATGACAAGTGCAAAATATTAATAAATCAGTGAATGATAATTCGATGAGAGCATCACATGATCAAAATGAAGTTGCAAGAACAAGCTGTCCACTAGGGTTACCTAATGAACGCGAATTTTTTGAACTAAATAAATGAACAACTAAATAACCCTGGGATTTTTAGTCATATAGTTCATAAACACCCCCAGATTTTAAATGAATTCAGCCGTATATTCATAAATTTTCATTTCATTTATATATATATATTTTTGGGATAAATATACTTCTTCCAGATCTGATATTCTATCAAATTTGTATATAAATACGAACAGAATAGAAGTACCGAAACAAAATCTCAGAAATCTCAGAAATTTCGTTAGAATTTCCGGAGAATTATTTTTAGTCTAACTTCCCACCTAATTTACTAGGCGAATTGGACAGCCGGCCTTCCGCCGGAAATAATCCTAAAAATTCATGAATTATCTGACCATTCATAGAATTACTAATATTAAATAACCAGAATTATGAATCGATCCAATTAAATGAATCGAATTATGACCAAAAAATCCTATTCATTCAATTCATTAGGCAACCCTACTGTCCACTCTGTAAACCATTGCATTCATCATCATTTCATAGCGAAAAGAAAGTTAAATCCAGGCAAAATCCCACCCCAGCAAATCATCCATACCCTCCCAACTCCAACCAAACCCCCCAAACCGCAGAAAATCTATCTAAAAACAACGCAGAAAGAAGACCACACCACACCACACACTGAATCATTACCCTCTCTCCTTCGCCTCCGCCTCCAGCTTGCCAGCCTTGACGGCGTTAAGTTGGGCCCAGATATCGTTGAAGATACTGTCCCGGGATTCGGCGCTCATAGCAGCGACCCTTGCCTTAAGGGCGATATCGCGCTCGTCGCGAAAGTTGGTGATTTTGGTGTCGAGAAAGTCCAAAAACGCGAAACCCCAAGCCAGCTTCTTCTTAGTAGCTGGTGGTCCAGCACCAATCCCACCAAGACCATTATGCTCATATAGAGCCACCACAGCAGTCTCCAGAAGACGAAGTTCAATCCACACTTTTTCAACAGTGGGACGGGGGCCATACGGGGCCCAGACAAAGTTGGTCGCGAGACCGAAGTTGTTGAGGATGAGGGTGAGGGCATCAATGGTGTTTTCAACTTTCCACATCAAATACCGCTCATCGCCACGGGCTCCTACAGGACCAGGATTTCCGTTGCTGAGATCCCAGGTGCAGACACGGTTGGCCCCAAGGCAATCATCGCAGTCTGCATTGTTACCAGAGCGAGCGCAAGAGCCGGATTTTTGGCTAAGAAATGTAAGTTAATGTGTGTTGATGTGTATGTATGTGGTGGGAAGGAGTGTTGACTTACGTGCAACAAATATCACACATCCGGTACGTCGGCGCAGCTGCATTTCGTGATCGTCGGAATCCGCCAGGAAAGTTTCCACCACCACCATTGCCAGCATTGATGGGTCCACCAGCAGGGACAGCGACTGGAAGGGCTTGTTGGTTGTTGTTTGAAGCCATTGTGGCACGTGAGGAAGGTATGGTAGGTAAGGAGCTGTAAAAGAGGCAAATTAGTCAAAAGAAACACTTGAAAACAAGACTGAAAGACAAAGACTGAAAGGTAATTACGTTGTTTAGGGAAGTTATCCTGATTTGCGTGAGGAACGGAGCGCTTGGAGAGAAACCGTGCTGAAAAAGAAGTTGAATGGTGAGGTAATGGGCGAGGAAGAGTCAATAAGCTTCAAAGAAGAAGAGAAGAGAAGTCAAGAAGTAATTGGCGAAGAAGGAACTGCTTAGGGCCAGATCGGATGACACAATTTGGTTGGCAGGTTTGGGAAGAGTGTGAAGGTTGTGAGCTGGCGATTATATCCAACCAACTGCTGACTTTGTTTGGAGACAAGAGAATGCTGGTACCGATCTATATGAGCACAAAAGCCTAGGCAGCCCGAGCTATCATTAATCGCTTCACTTTCTTGAGATGCCAATCGCTTGAACAGTCTATATCAGACTCCCTGGACAAGACCAAAGACTTCGAGAATCGGGGTGATAAAGTTGATATTGTTCTTGATCCGATCTCTGGCTCTCATAGGACCAGGGTTTCTGGTGCTCAGCTGCTAAGGACAGAAGGTCAATAAATTTGAGAAATGGTTATTTAGAGCCGGTTTGGATTCCACTTGTTTATGACTTATTTCTGGCTTATTTCTGGCTTATTTCAGATTGAATAAGTTGACCTAAATACCTAAGTAAGATATAAATATAATTGTTCATTTGTTATTTATTTATGTAGTAATGATATGAAGATAGTGGCAAGATAGTGGGAATATGTACAGTAGTATTATGGTAATGATGTGGCTAGAGGTCAAGGGAGTGTGTTTGATGTGTTGAAGCTATATTAATGTAGGCGAAGATGAAGTGTGGTGCCAGTGAGGTGCAGCGTTATTGAGGTCCATATGGTGCCAGTGAGGTGTACCGATTATGCGAGGTCATGGTGCACCAGTGGTGATCAGTGATCTGGAAACACTTGCGCTTAGAAAATCCCTTCTAAAATAACAGCAAAACATAAAAAATTAATAAATCCGAGTATATCAGCAATTACAGGTGATCGTACTCCTTATTTCTGTCTATTCAGAGTTCAATTCAACGATATTATTTTGATAAAATAAATAATAGTAACCTTTTAAGTGTTTCTAAAGTACCGACTACGATTAGTAGTAGGTAAAAAAGTAAGGAAGTAAGAAGCTCAACTAGTGGGAATGTTTTGATTTCTAAGAAGCTACGAGGGAAGTGATTTGTATCTTTAGATGTGGTATGTGTGTGCTCTTTTCAGGGTCACTTATTTAATAGGTAATAAGTTTTGAGGATATATTAGGGTGAGCGGTAATGAGGTGTAGAAATCAGTGGGGAATACATATTTATTTTAGCCCCATATAAATTAGGCGATTCATTTGAGCTACTCATTTGAAAAATAAGTGAAAGTAAATAAGTTAAATTATTTGAATTATATTTATTTCTTATTTATTGTCAAAGGTCAAGATTTGTAGGAAGCTGTCTGAGGCTTAGAAGGAGAGCTATGAATGCGTGGGCTACGTGATTAAGCCATATTCACTTGACAACACTTATTTGACTAAGTTAAAACGGAATATTATCAAACTAGCCCCTTTAAAGTTCTAATCATGGTTTCCAGAATTGAGGTTCTTAAAAATAGATTCTTTGCATTCAGACCTTTCGTTTGACTATATTGCAATTCTGTTGCGATAATTGTGGTGTGCATAGGATTGATTTGAAGTTAGGGTGGTGGTCGCGGCGCCGGAGGGGGAGCGCGAACCACTCCACTGGAACTGCACCCCCTCTGCGCCGCGACAACTACCCCACTTTTAAATCAACATTGCGCATCCTACAACTGCCCTAAATGAGCCATCATATGCTCAAATTATAGGTTTCAGAGTCGCCATTAAGATGCAATTATGAGAAGGGAGTAGTTCTGTCAAAAATCCTGATTTGAGGGGGGAGTTTTGTCATTTTGAACGTTTATTCACAAATCTACCCCCGGAATTACGATTTTTGTACCCATCTACCCCCGTTTTTAATTCGCATCTTAATCGCGACTTCAAAACCTGCAATTTGAGCATATGGCTGTCGTAATGCGATCAATACAGCATGCGCAATACTGATTTAAAAGCAGAGTAGTCGTCGTGGCGCCAAGGGGGCCTGCATCATGCAGGTTCGCCAAGCCACAGGTGGCGCGCTCCCCCTCCTGCGCCCACAGACCACCCCAACTTAAATCTAACGTTCCGCACGCCACAGTTGTCGCATGGGAGTCGCGAGATATTCTAATTGAAGCTGTTAATTAGAAGAGTCATTTTCAGGATATAAATGTTAGATATTCCTGTTCCGGAATTTATGAGGGGGTAGATGGGTAAGAAAATTTGTACCCATCTACCCCTCTTTTCAAAAAAAGATGTACAAATCTACCCCCCATTTTAAAAAGGGGGTAGATGGGTACAAAACCAGGAATTCGGGGGGAAGATTTGTAAATAACCGTATTTTGAAAGTTAGAGGGGTGTTATAGGACTAGTTCCTAGGACCCTTAGTAGTATATTGGACTAGTCCGGTCCATATGTTTATTCAGCCATTTGATCAATTGGCCGGCCCACTGAACCTATTTCGTCACAATTGATCAATTTAACTAGTAGCTGACGAACTAACTTAAAATTGATCAATTGACTAAATGAAATGACTTTGACTTTAATTCATATTATTAAAATATAACGTGGTTTATCAGCGAGTCGGCCATATCACCGAGTCGGCCAGTTTCCCCCACATTTCACCCTCTTGACTTCGACACGCGTTTTCTTAACCAC
>QYAP01000932.1:0-10689 GCA_003988905.1 Hymenotorrendiella dingleyae | reverse complement strand
AGACCAACAGTGAACTGCCCAAAAAGGGACTATTATTGGATGGAAGTCCAATATGCTACTCGACTACTTAAGGGTCACAGATCTGGACCTGTAACAATAGAATTATTATAAAAATATAAAATATAAAATATATTAATATAAATATAAAATATATTAATATAAATATAAAATAAATTACTTTTATAATACTTTTTATATTTATTCTTAAAGATTATTTTTTTAAAAATTTTAGGTATAAGAATATATCTATAAACATAATTATTTAATATTACTTAAAAATTAAAAGTTCTTCGGATTTACGATATTATATCCGATGTAGACTTTTGAATACCGTTTAGATAAGTATGAATACCGTTTAGCTGAGCTCTATTTAGGCTCTATCGTTATTCGCTAATAGAAGCGAATTATATAAGTTAAATTATATAATTTAGGGGCAAAATAAGCGAATTATAATACTATTTTTATAATTAAAATAAGTTACTTTTAAAAGTAATTAAATTATAATATATTTTATTATAAAATTATTATAATTTATTTCGTAAAATTTAAGTTAATACAATTTTCCTTAAATTTTATATTGTTTTATTAAAAAATCTTATGAATAGGTAATTTTTATAATTATTAATAATTAATGTTTTAAATCCTTATATTTATTATAATATATTATTTTTAATTATATATTATATAATATTTTCGTATTAAAATATTAAAATATTAATAAAATATTAGTTTTTTCTATTATTAATATGCTATTTATATTTATATATGAAGATTTTAATAATTTAAATATAAAATCTAATAATTCTAATAATAATTTTAATTTAAAGAATAAAGAATTAAAAGTAATAATAGCCTTTATAATTAGAATATTTATATTCGATATCGATTATTTTTAATAATACTTTTAAAGATATTATAATTATATTAAAGATCTCTTTGATTATAATTACGAATAATATATATTTAAGAATCTTCGGATATTTAAAAAGACTTTTTTAATTTTAAAAATCTAATTAAAGATTTATAATAGGTTTAAGTATTTTAGACTTAAAAAGAATATAAAAATTAATAAGAAATTAATGATTTTTTTATATATTATTTTATACGGTATAAATAACCGGGATATTTAAAAGAAGTTTTAAAGGTTTAATAATTATATTATATAATAAAAAAGAATCTTTTATATATATAGAATTATATTAATTATTTATAAAACTTTTTATAAAATATTTAAAGGTTTATTTAAATTATATAAAGAGATAATTCTTTAATTTATTAGTGAATCTTTTATTCTTTTAAATATTATAAATAATCTAAAATATTTTCTTTATTTTAATAATTATATTAAGGTATTTAATAGTATATATATTATAATATATATTCCGAATAAAAAATAATTCTAATATTAAAATTAGAAGTATTTTCTCTTTTAAAATATATTTATTTATATAAATATAAATATGAATTTTATATATATTTTAATAAAATAAAAGGGGTTAATATACGATTAAAAGGTATTTAATAATATTCTTTTTTAATAAGGTTTTAAGGTTTTTAAAGGCTAATATTATTTAAGGGATATAAATTATTCGAATATATTTTTAATTTTAATATTATATTAAGATATATGATATTATTTAAAGGAATAAAAGTTAATTAATTTAAAACCGGAAATATTATAAAAGTTATATAACTTTTAATATATAATATTAAAGAATATTATAAAAAGAATATTTAAAATATTAAAGAGAAAATAGAATATTTTAATTTAACCTTATAAATATAATTTTTATATATAAATTAAAGTAGTTTTTATAATAATAATATTATATAATTTTTATTAAATTTTCGATAAAGATTATATAAATTATTACTTTGAAAATTAAACTTTATAATCTATTAGTTTTATTAGAATCGAATTCGAATTAGATTTAAAATTATTTTAAATATATATTAAAAGTATAATATAAATAGATGCTTTTAAAGAGAAAATTATAATGAATATATAGAAGGATTATAAAGCTTATAATATTTTATAGAATAAGATTATTCGAAATATAGAGATTATTTAAGTTTTATAAGAGTTTAAGATAAAATATAAAAAATAAATTAAAAAATATAGAATTTTAAAAACGATTTATAACTAAAATATATATTCTATTATATAAAAACCGGTAATTTTGTTATTATATTTCGTAATTATTTTATATGTTTTAAAACCTTTTATTTTATGTTTTTATAAATTCTTAAAATAATTATAAAAGGTTTATAATTATTTAATATAAAATTTATTTAATAAAGTTAAGAAAACCTCTATATTTCGCTTCTTTTTAAAGAGATTAAAAGTATAATATAATTTATTTTTTAATAGATTATTAATGTATTTATTTATAAATAGTTTTAATATCTTTATATAAACCTTTATTATAATATTTTTAACTTTTCGATTATTTTATATTTTATTTATAATTCTCTTTAATATATTAATAATAATGATTTTAATTTTCTTTATTTTAATATTTAAAACGCTCGAAATCGATATATATAAATTAATTTCTTTAATAAAATATTTCTTATTAATATAGGGTTAAGTAATTATTTAAGGCCTTATAATTCTTAGAAATATTATTATTAGAATCGTTATATTACTCTTTTTAATTAGATTTAATTTATTTATAAGATTCGGATTAAAATTATTTATAATAATTAAAGATTAAGTTCGATTATTATTTATTAAAGAAATATTAAAAAGCTTTTTTAAGATATTTTAATATTCGGAAATAAGAGGATTTTTATATAATTAGATTACTTTTTTATGATATTAATAATAATTAATAAAGTTTTAAATATTAATAGAAGAGTAAAAAAATATATATGGAAATAGTTTTATTATATATTAACTTATTTAAAGCTTTAAAAAATTATATACTTTTATTTTATTCGAAATCGGATTATTAATTTAATTTATTCTATTTTTTTTAGATTCCTTTAAATTAATTTAGTTTATTTTTTATTTATTAAACTAATAAATTTAATAAGGGCCTTTTATAAATATATTCGATAATAGTTCGTATAATATTTTAGGGTTTTTTTTTAAAACTCCGAATTTATTTTCTTTTCGAATTAATTTTATTTTATAATAATATTTAAAAGAGTTTTATATATAAAAGGAATCTATTATAAAACTAATATATATTTCTTTAATTCTCTTTAAGAGTTAAATTTCTAAGAATTATTAAGAGTTTATAAATCTAATATTTAAATATTTTTTAATGTTTAAATATTTAAAGTTTATAATTCCTTTAATTAAATATTTTAAGAAGAAGAAGATTCTCTATTAGAAAATTAAGTATTAATAAAAAGTGTCTAGGAATTATTTCTATTAATAAGGAAAGCGATAATAAATATAATAGTAAAGATAATAATATAAAAGATATTAAATAAAAGATAATTAAAAAATAAAAAGATAGAATAATTATTCTAATTCTATATAAGTAAAAGGTTTAATTCTATATATATTAGATTAATATAATTAGAATTTCTATAATTATTTATTTATTTTATAATTATTTTTTTATTCCTTTTTTATAAAGTTTTTATAAAGAGTTAGTTAAGAATTAATTTTTTTTTTTTTGATTAAAATTCGCTTATAGCGTATTACGCGCATCGTACTAATAAAAGTACTTAATTATATTACTTAGAATCATAACGGTCACAATTATAAAATTGCGAATACTAAGTGAAATTATAGGCTCGAAGGGTATTCTATATAAAAATAGGTGGCTAAAGCTATTTTCGCGAAAACCGAATAAAGTTCTGTACGCCGAGCTTATGAAGACGGTAAAATTCCGTTGTACTTTTGTCCTACTTTGGCGAGTAACGACAGGGCCTTAAACTAGCTGAAGCTTACCTAGGTGCATTGGTAGAAACTGTTCGAAATATTTATTGTGACGCCAGCTGAAGCGACTTTGCTGCAGTTTTGTGCTTTCAGTGAGTTTTTAGTTTTGAAGAGTGTTATCTCTCAATTGATCACAATATCACATTGTTTATTTAATACTATTTATTGCTTTCCAAGAGTTGGCCTACGATTTATCAAGTGATATATTTTGCTACTTTCCTCCATGTATTTGGTATCCCTAACCTCCAACCAACTCTTCTCGCGCCAATGTATCTGTCGGTCGTTCTTTCCTTGGAAACTTCAAATTTGCAGCTCGTCATAGAGGTTCTGTTTCACTTCAGTAAAATACCTATGCATTCACTACCGGTAGCCTCCAGAAGTTCAAGCTTGTATTCACTAGACTGAAAAGACCACACTGGAGACTTTTGAATACTTAAGTACTGTACTCGTGCATGAATTTAGTCCACTTTCTAGCGGTCTCATTCAAAAACTGACTCAAGATTTGGCCAAAATAAAGGTTTCTGCAACTACCTAGTGCAGACCGCTTTTCGTACATCGATGGTGACGCAAGTGCTACCGTTGTTGCAACTTTTAGTAGCAAGGAGAAAGTGCTTAAGATGTCCGTGAAGGCATCCTAGAGAAGTTTCAAGGACGAAGCTCGTTTTCGAGAAAGTTAGACTAGAAAGTAAAGATTTCATCTGAGCTTTTCAAATTACAGCATATAGGAATCATTCAAAAGATGGCCATAAAGCGGTCAGATGTGTTTCGGTGCTGGTACTGAAGAATGTTTTGTGAGACTCCAGAGTATTGATAAAAAACTTGGTGGAAAATATCTAGACGGGAAACTGTCACGCTTGTTGGCCAGTTGAAGGGAAGGAGCAACCGATCACTATTGTAAGAGGAGGCCATGTAAACACGCTTCTACCTTCTTCATATCTATCTGCCTTTAGCCTTCGGCCTAAGACTGATAAGTACGAACACTTTATTTCAGGGTTTGGTCACTTTGTGTGAATTTCCACAAGTCATCGATTGAGTTATCACACCTCTCTTCGTCCATCCCCTCAATGGGCCTAAGAATAAGCCTCTTCTGTAAGGTTCTAGGGACTACCGGTAATTAGATCTGAAGGTGTGTTACATTTGTAACCCCCGCGATTCATCTCATCTATCTTGATTGCGAATTTGCTTAAGTACTGATAATTAACTCTCCTGGTCTCATCGGACGTTCGACAGAATAGAAAAAGCACTTATCATAAATCAATCAAAACAGTAATTAGACGGGGCCCTTTGAGGCAATGAGGAAGTATTGATTCTGACTTGGCTACGTACAGAGTATACTGCATGCATACTAATGCCGGGCTGGGTTCCCCAGACTTTGATTCTGCTCGGGACTTGCACGACAAATGCATATCATCTAGAAAGATACATACCAATAACGCTCCGCTGGCCCTCCGGGAGCCACTGCCGTGGGGGCTCTCTTCGCTACGCTCTATTATCCATACAAGGACAACTCGAGCGCAGCGAGCCTGGGGGCTTGATACAACCCGCGCAAGGTAAAGTCAATTCCGTGTCAAACCACGCAAAAAAACATTACATAGCCGAAACGAGATCGAGACGACCTGGGGAGTTCACGCCAGTTCGCACTCCCCAGCATCAACGTGGTTGCTTTGTAATGAACACTCCGCTCTTGGCTCCTGCTGTTGGCCTGTTGGCCTACCGTGTGACCGCCTTTCGCTTCCGCTATTCCCGATATTATCCTCCTTTTCCCTTCTCACATTTCTCCATCTTCACTACCGTCTCTGTCTCTCCTCACTGCCGACGCCCTGGAACGCCGCTGCCGCCGATGCGCCCTCCCGTACAGAGGCTTCTGTTCCCCGTGTCATGGTGTTGAAGGTTCCGAGGTCCCCCTAGCATCAGCATCGAGGTACAATCGGACGAACCCCCTCCCTTTTCTTCAGCCTCCGATGGCGCCTGGGCAGAGTCGTCGGCAGTCCTCATCCCCACGCGCTCCTCTCATTGGTGCACGAGTTTGGTGCAACAAATTCTGGACGGCCGATGTTCTGCAGCGCTGCAGCAGTGCCTGAGATTTCGGAAATGGCGCCTGATAACGCCTTGGCAAAAAATCATGAGGCGGAGCGCCAGACACGCCAACCTGCGCGACAGAGCCATGAGCTTGAACATGAATATCAATATCCTATGCCACGCGGAGACCCCAAAGAGCCAGAGCAGAGCCTCCTCGACGCCTACATCGATTCACCTGGCCCCGTCATCGAGTTTATTCTCTCCGACGCTGGCTCGTATTTCTTCGTTACCTTTGCGCTCTTGGCCTGCTGCTGCCGCTTGTTGCTGGCAGATCTGACGCAGATTGATCCGCTCTTCCAAGTCCTCGTCCTCGACCCCATCGTGCTTATAGGACGGCTGGTATCGTGGATGAACGCTCAAACCTTCTGGCGCGAAAACTGGCAGTGGACCATCAAACATGTTACTGACAGAAACATGTTTATTCTCCAGTCCGTCGTGACGTGCGGCGCGCTTTTTTGGTTCGTAGAATCCCGTCTTCTACCAGAAACTGAGCGCAAAAACTAACCTCAATGTCAATTTAAAGGCTTCTACACCGAGCATGGTTAACTCTATGGAAGCCAGTTCCAGAATTGATTAGCATCCTAGGCGTCGAAGTCCCGGACTCACCAGAGGTTTCCCTTGCGGGTATCAAGGCCGATGCGATTACTCTCCATTGGACGCGACCAGCTGTCAACAAGCCTGTAGTGAAATACTTGATCCAAGTTAATGGCGTCAATGGTATGTATAGCGGAGAAGAATTCGTACACAGCATGCTCTTGCTAATACACTGCAGTGGGTGATTCTTCGCGACTAGAAACTGCCATCACGGTAACAGGGCTCAAGCCGGGCCACTTCTACAATGTCAGGGTAATTGCCGTAGGGTCGAATAATTTCCAGGCTGGGAGTAGAGTCATACGCCTAAGGACATATGGAAGGGATGGGCGCCCACAGTTGGACAATGGTCGTGTACCCTCGAACATTTCGACCGACGATTTGCAACACACTGATAGTGGCGATGATTCTCCTGCAGTTCGTGCCCACGGCGCTGGAATCGAATCGGCCGTTGCTGAGAGCCCCCAACCTGTGATACGAGAGTCAAGTGGAATACTTTCTGGAGGCAGACGAAATACTGGAGGCCGGAAGCACTCTCCTTCGAACGCGGCTAATGACCAGCCGACTCCGGCTAACAAGTCTCAAAAGAAACCGGAAGAAACCATGCAGCAATTGACAGAGAAATTCGAGGCGATTCGAAGAGACACTGAGGATTTGATGGCACAGATTTCGAGGGATGCTGTTGAGTACGGGCTGCAGATGCAAGATCTGTCGAAGGAAAGGGACGAGAAGCGAAAAGCGCTGAAAGAGAAAGAGGAGGCAAGCGAGAAGCTGAAAAAGGAGGTAAATGCATCGGAGCGTCTCAACAGGCAGACGCAAAATCGAAAAACGCAGAAAGAAAAAATACTACGTGAGAAGCAAAATGAAAGATCAAAAATGCAGGCCGATATAGCACGATGGAGGAAAGAAATCGAGGCGATGAAACTAGAGCGGCAAGAGTGGAAGAATGAGAGGGAGCAGCTTCTTGAAGAGAAGGCTTCAAAATCCGAGGAACTCCGTGGGACCATACGCAAACGACAGGACTCTGTTGATGGTCTAGACTCTGAAATCAGACTCAAAGGTCTTCAAATAAAGGAACTAGAGGCAGATCGTAGGAATCTTTTGGGGGCTCAGGATGACGATGAGTCGCGAGCAGGCGATGCTGTGGATCGTCAACGAGACTTTGAATGGAAAACGAAAGAGGAAGACTTGGCGAAACAACTCACCGCTCAACAAGTACAACTGAGGACCCTTGAGTACCAGCTACAGAACGCTCAAGTTACGTATAGCAATTTGAGTGCTCGGCTGGCAAACAATCCAATGATGTACCATGGAAATTCTTCCGGCGTGGATTTCGACTTAAGTAGCCAGGGCAAGGCAAAATCTCGTCGAACTCGCAATCGTAAAAGCCGCAATGGCACAGCATCTTCCCCCGTAGCAGGTTATCAAACAATCGAGTCACCATTTCCAACCGGTAGCACCTATAACAACAACCTCACGTCCCCTACCTTTGCCCAAGGTCCTTATTTCGATCTCAACAGTCAGACCGCCATGATGCCGCTTTCGGACCAAATGGTAGGAATGAGCGAGGCAGAGGTCAGAGCAATCACTGCTGGGGCACCGCTCAGTCCAACAGCAACGTCGCTGTTACCTTCAAACATATTCTCTGATGATGAACCTTCAAGTCCTCACGCAAGCTCTACAACGTCATTTGGCCCTGCTCTTTTCGGTCATGGTAACCCAGTATTTGAGACAGATCCTCAATCGCCTGCGTCTAGTCGCTCTGCAAGCCTCCTATCAAGCCCCCAAGCATCGTCGCACAACCTTGCCATGTATGGAGTTGCAAGCCATGATCATGCAATTGATCATGAAAGGCGACCCCTCGCATCACCACGAGCCGAGTATGGTGCTATTGGCTCTCCAGGGCCATCGGATCCCGCATCAGCCAACAAGTTTAGCAATTTATTTGCATTTTCCAAATCGCGGAGCAAGACCTCAGAAAGTCCTGCTTTGGGTAGCCTTAAATCAGGACAGAGCCAGTCCTTCCCTCGCTCTACTGACGAGCCTGAAATGATCGCAAATCGACACAGGCGAGTAAGCTTTACTTCAGGCTGGAATGTGATGCCAAGTTTTCTCTCGCGGAATTCTGCGGTCAGTGACTCCGCAGAAGGAAACGCACCGGCTCCTGCGCGCAATCCGACAGCCCGGCGTCGACGTGGATTCAATATATTTGGTTCTAGCATTGATGATTCTTCTGTCTTATCGGATCGAGATCCCAGCAGTCCACGCCCTGTATCCATTGCGTCTTCTGATCTTCCTAGACCTTCTACCGACAGCGCTCCGTTCGGATGGCCCGCTGCTGAAGGCAATGTGATCAATAGGAACAGCCCGCTCGCTACCAATTGGTCTGTACATGTCGCCCGTCCTTGGTCAAGAAACCCTTCTAGGAGACCTAGCATACAGTACAATTCTACTAGTAACACTGGAATCGCTAGCGATGACGATGAATTTTTGCCGCCCGATCACCTTTTAGGCCAGGCAAGTCCACCCCCAGTTGGTGTCATTGGAACTCGACCGCCTTCATCTCACAAGCCTGTCACTCCTAAACTCAACCCAGCTGCCCCAACCTTCAAAGCCAATCCAGCCGCTCAAACTTTCAAGGCCATGTTCGGTCGTCCATCAAAGGCCGAAGAGGAGAAGGAGAAAAGCAAGGGCAAGGATCGTCCCAGTGAGAGCCGTGGCTCAACTTCTGAAACCCCACAAGTCTCGTCGCCCTCTAAATCCATGAAATCCTACGACACACATTCCGTCCATACTCAAAACAGTGTTGCCGAATCTTTGGAAAGCTTGGAAGGAACTTTAAGCAATACGCCATCCGACGCCCTCAATCAAACAGGAGCTATTGGCAAAGACAAAGAAAGCTCCTTTACTAGACTCCTCCGAAAAGGCAGTTCAAGCAAATTCAGTCTTTCGTCTATTCGCGGCAAGGATGCTGGTATTTTCGGTAGCAAGAAAGGAGGAAGCAGTGCGGCGAACTCTGATCGGGCTGAACGAGACGGAAGCTTTGACATGGGAGACGAACACGTGTTTGGCAAGAGCGCGGAGAGTGTAACAAGCAGTCCGATGCTCGGAAGTATGGAATCTGGATCGTGGCCTCCTCGTAAAGAGATCGCACCCAGTACACCGAAAGAAGGTCGCATGAGTGCCAATTGGTCTCGATTTGGGTTCAAGAAGGGCAAGGGCCGGGAAAGCTTAGATGTCGATCGCAGCGAAGCAGAGACGACTGGAACGGAGGATGAAGGTCAATGATTACCACAGTAGAGCTATTTCATACAGCGAACGTAATTTAATTGAGTCTGATCTCATCTCTTCCCTTTTCTATCTGTGCCTTACCTTTAATCCATTCTTCCTTTTATGATCGCATTTTTCTGTCGGTTGCGGGCTGCGGTTAGTCGCCACACTACCATAGACTCACACGCCTAAGTGGGCTAATTTGCTAATCATAATTTTCTCTTTCTGTTCCGCTATTTGGGGCTACGGTACTGGATGAAGTAATCAACTGCCTGCAAAACAAGTCTATGCCATTCTCTCACTAGAAAGGTCCGCATGTAGAGCACGTTTGTTGACCAGCCTTGATTCATGCATCAATCTTTCCCTATTCTATTGGATATCTAGGATTGCCGTATTGATTGGTATACAAGCCTGCCCCTTTCCCCCCAGTTTGCGGCTAGACTATCATAGAGAATGGAAGGTTGAACGGGAGATATGTTTATCGTCTGTTAGCTCTCCTATTCTAAGTTTTGTTCTCTCTTTTAGTTCTGGCACAATACGAGTTGGACTGGGAGATAATGGGGTGGTAAGCCAATTAATAGGGTATCTTTGGTACTCGCATTTTTCTTTCTCTCGGTCAAACTGGCTGGAGATGTCCGGTTGATAATCAGCCTTGACTCATGCATTGTTCTCTCCATATTATTATTCTATTGGATATCTAGGATGGAGAGGGCTGTTGTGTGTTACAGGTCCAGATCTGTGACCCTTAAGTGGTCGAGTAGCATATTGGACTTCCATCCAATAATAGTCCCTTTTTGGGCAGTTCACTGTTGGTCTAGTGGTAAAGCTACTCACCCTCCTAGCCTGTGACA
>QYAP01000931.1:0-13752 GCA_003988905.1 Hymenotorrendiella dingleyae | reverse complement strand
CACTATTGGTTATATACATATGGGTTCTCCTGTCAGCCTGGTGCTGTCTGAGCCTATGGTCCCAAAGTATCACCTGACGATTACCGTAATCGTAACACTCGCTTTACTTTTTAATATTATAATATACGTTAACCCTTTTATTAATATATATAATACTTAATCTTTAATTAATGAACCCTTTATTTATTAATTCTATTTTTATAATATCTTCTTTAAATAATATAATATAATGAATATTATAAATTAATAATAAATTAAATAATACTTAAATTCGTTATTAAGGGTAAATAAATATATATATTACTATTAAATTATAAATAAATAATAATTTAAAATATTAATATAAATCAAAAATCTAAGAATAAATAATTATTAAAAAAAAGGAAATAAAGTTTTATATTAATTATATATTAATTAGATTATAAAAACGATTATTAGATATAAAAGAGATAATATTAAACGTTATAAATATTATATTAAATATAATTATAAATATTAAATTTATAAATCTAAAGTAATATATATTATTTAAAATATCGAATTTATACATATTTATTATTATAAATAAAGTATAATATATATTTCTATTAATATAATCGTAATACTAATTTCGATTTTGAAATCGAATATATAAATCGAATTCTTTTATTATTTTCTTTTTTTAATTTTAATACTATTTTAATCTTTTTTTTCGGTTTTTTAATAAGTGATATATTAATATTTTAATTTTATAAATATATATATAAGTTTTTCTTATTATTTAGATTTATATAAATTTATATAAAAATATCTAAGGATTTTTTAATATTAATGTTAGTTTAATAATCTATTAATTCGGAATAAAAATATTGGTAAATATATATAAAATAAAGCTATAATCTATAATTAATTTATAAAAATAATTAATAGAATTATTATTATAATTAAATTAAAATAAATTAAAATTAATCTTAAAATTATAATTATAAAATTATTATTTATACGATAATAACTTATTATATAATTAAACTTATTTTTATATTAATAGGATTTTAATTAATAATAATTATTTAATCTAAATTTACAATATAAATAGCCTATAAATTAAAAGTTTTAATTTTAATTAACTTAATATTTATTCGCTAAATCATACTAAAAACCCGAAATCCATTATAATAATTATAATTATAAATAAATTTATAAAAAAGATTAAAAAATAACGATTAATTTATTTATTAAATTAATCTTTTTATTAAATATTCTTTTAACCCTTTTTAAAATAGAATAATTTATTTCTAACTCTAAAATATTAAACTATTTCAATTCTAATATTTAATAATATATATTATAATTTCTTTAATACTCACTAATATCTCAAAAGAATAAGCGATTAATATAAATATATTAAAAGAATTATAAAATTAATATTTATCAAAACAATATTCTTTAATTAATATTAAAAGACTTTATTATTATATAATATTATAAAAATTAAATTAATTTATTTATATTAATTATATTCTCGATATTAAAAATATTATTTATATATTAAAACTGAAATATATTATATAAATATTCAATTAAAATAATATCGATAATAAATACTCTTAACTTTATATCTTTTAAAGAAATTATATTTTAATATAGAATATTATAATACTATTAGTTTATAAGCTTATAATAAATTATTTTATATTAAAAATATAAGAATATTTATATTTATATTTAATATTATTAAATAATATTATTTTTTAATATAAATATTAATAATAGAAAAATAACTTTAAAGTATAAAAAAGAATAAGAATAAAAATATATATAATATATTATAATTATTAAATATTATTAATTTAATAAAAGAATTAAAATTAAAAAGTTAAAATTAAAAAATTAAAATTAAAATTAAAATATAAAGTAATTAAATATTAATATATTCGAATTAAAAGAATAAATATAATATAAATTACTTTTATATATATAATATATTAAAACGATTCTTTCTTTATTTATTATATACTTTAAATAATTACTTATTAAATATTATATGATTAAATAATAAGTATTAAATATTTTTATTTTTATTAAAACTTATAAATCTTCCTTAATATACGCCTTAAAATACGTTTAATAAATAATATTTATATGCTTTTATCGATTATTTTATATATAAATTAGATATCTCTTAAGTAAATATTTCTTTAAAATCATTTAAATAATCTTCGTTTTTTAAGTAATTAAAAACCAAAGTAAATATAAAACTAAATATAAAATAACTCTAAAAAAGATATAAATAACGGGATATTTTATAAATAATATTATAATAAAAGAGAATTGTTTAAATATTAATTTGAGATAGAGATTATTTATAAAAAAGTTATTATTAGAATTTAATTTAATATAAATATAAACTATAAAAATCCTTTTTATTTTAATTCTTATTAATATTTTCTATTAAAGTATCGAATTATAATATTTGAAAACTTTATGAAATTAAAATAATAAAAGCGTTTATAATAGAATTATATTAGGATTTAAATATTAATATAAATATTAACAAAAATCTTAACGATAAATTTAAAGATTATATTAAAATATATAATAGAATAAAATATAATATATTATTATTTTTGTTGTTCGATTATAAATAATCTCTTTAAGTTTTATATAATAGGTATTTTTATATTTTATTAAACTTTTCTTCCCTTTTTTAAAAATCTTTAAAGTTATAATATTTATAATATTTTTTATTAAAGTATTAAATTATTATATTTTAGGCTTTGAAATTTTTATATTAATATATAAGAGAATTTTTAAATATCTATCTTTTATATAATACTTTAATATATTTTCGTTAATATATATTAAGATTTTAAGAATATTTTAAGGTTTTAATGATAACTTATTATTCTTATATATAAATTTATATATAATCGATGATTTAATAATTAAATAAATAATAGAAGATCTATTATATATTCTTATTATAAAAGATAATATTATTAATTAAAAGATTATTAAATATTAATTTAAGTTTAATTCGGTTAAATAATAATAATTAATATTATGTTACAAGCATATTGGACTTCCATCCAATAATAGTCCCTTTTTGGGCAGTTCACTGTTGGTCTAGTGGTAAAGCTACTCACCCTCCTAGCCTGTGACATATTAATAGCTTTTAAATAAATTATACTATTATTAAATATATTTAAATCTTTATTAATTAAATTAAACGTATAAATTTCATTTTTTATTAATATTTTTTCTAATTATCTTTTATTTTTAGGATTAATAATATTAATTAACATTAATACGAAAAATAATATAAGAAAAGAATTAATATTTGATTTTATATTAATTCGAAGATTATTATTATTTTTTAGAGAATTATTGATAAAAGTATTATATATTAAAGCTTATAAATTTTAAAGTATTTTATTAAATATTTTATATAATTCTTTTTAAACTCTTAATAGAAATATTAAGAATAAAACTATAAATCTAATATTCGATAATATAATTTCATATTCTATATAATTAGAAACTTTTAAGAAATAAATTTATAATAATAATAATTATAATTATAATTATAATATAATTCGTAATATTTTCTAAGATATTAATTTAAAATATATAATAATTATTGAATTATTAATATAATTAATAATTTATTTAAATAAAAATTAATAAAATAATAGATTTAATTTAAATTTATATTTATTATAAGATATTATTAAATTTTTAAGAACTCTTAATAAATTAAATATAATTTAATATGAAAATATAATTAAATCGAGAAACTAATTAATTAATATTAAAAGTTAAATCTAAAAAGAAACAGAAAAAAGAATGTTTATTAAATATAATTTAAGATTTAAAAGGATTCTTTGAAATTTTATAATAATTATTATTAAAAAACTAAAATATATTATAAAATTAAACTCTTATAATATAAAAATAGATTAAAAAATAAGATATATTATTTTATTATATTTTTTTAATCTTAAAAGAAGGTTTTCATCTATATTATAATTATAAAAGAATAGTTTATAAAGAGATTTTTATTCTTTTAATAATAGTTTTTATTATAGAATTAATTTTTATTTAAATAAAAGCTTTTCTAATAGTTATATTTTATATATCGATTCTTTTTCATTTATTTTCTTTTATATATATAAAATATATTTATTTAAGAATATATTAGATTTTTAAACTTTTTATATTATTTTTATATTATTAAGAGATTAATAATTTAAAAATCGTGAAATTATTATAAGAATTTATATAAATCTTTGAAAATATATTTATTTTTTATATTTAAACTTTAATTTAATCCGATTATTAAATAATTTAATCTTTGAATTATATAATTATAAATTATATAAATCGAAAAAAAAATGGTAATAAATATAAAAGAGATTATTAAAACGTTAAAATAAAGGCTAATTCGGATAATATATTATCGAATTTTGGAAAATATATTTCGGAATAATAGAATTTTAAATGTCTTATTCGATTTCGATTAATATATACTAAATGAAATTATTTTAATTTTTAGAGTTTTAAAAAAAAGTTTTTATATAATTATCTTATAATTCTTAGAATTTAATGTTAATAAATGGAAATTGAAATATATTGAAATCTAAAATTAGAGTTATTATTAGTTTTTTTAAGCTTTTTTATGTTTCAAATTATATAAAAATCGGATTTCTAATTTTATAAAAAATAATAAAAATAAAAATAATAAGATTTTATTAGGTAATAAATGTTAAAAAGATTTTAAAAGAATATTAAAAAAGTTCTTTAAAGTTTTAAATTCTATATATTAAAAGTATATCTAGTATTTATATAATTATTATAATTTATAATAGAAAACTTTTTTTATAAAAGAATATTTTAGAAAAAGGTAAGATAATTGAATAATATAATAAAAGCTTTAATTTTTAAAAAACGTTATATAGGAAGTAAATCCCTTTTTTTTATCTTATAAATCTGATATTTAAAAGATTAAAAGGCTTTTATTAAATAATTATAAAAATAAACAAAGGTATAAGATATAAAGTAATATAAATATATGAATTTACTTTTTATTGAAATTAAATATTTATCTAATATAAGGCTTTAATTAAAGAATAAAAAAAATAAAATATAAAATAATTTTTTTTAATAAATATATCTTCTATTAAAATAGAATATATATATAGAATAAAGTTTTAATTAATAGATAAAAAAAGATAAAAGTATAAAATAATATAAATATTTTAAAATTTAATTATAATTCGTTATAAAAAATAATATAAGAATTATAATTAAATATTACTTTTTTAAGACATTTATATAATAAAATAAAAAAAATAATATTTCGATTATTATTTTATTTATATACTTATAAACTCGTATATTTATTTTATAAATATTCTTTTATTTATAGTTTTTTTAATTTTATTTACTTTATTTTTTGTTAAAGAAAATATTCTAAGGAATTTATATTAATTAATAAAAAGAAAAAAATAAAAGTAACTTTTAATTCTTTTTTTAAAATAAAGTAAAATAAAATGGAATTAATAAGATTAAAAGCTAATTTTATCGAATAAAATAAACTAATAAATAAGAAAATAAAGAATAAAAAGAATATATTAAAGAAAATATAAAAGAAATATTATTTATATAGAATTTATATTTATATATAATATAAATAAATAAGCAATTATTTTTATAACCTTTTATAATTCTTTATATAATTTAAAACTAAAAAAGTATTAATAATTTTTATAATTTATAATAATTTTATATTCTTTTTTATTTATATTATTTATATTATTCGTTAATATTTATTATTAAAAGTGATAAAAAATAGTAATATTAGTATTAATATTAATATTAGATTATTTAATTAAAGACTTTATTTAATAAATCCTATAAAATAATTAATATTCGAAAGAAATAAGAATAAATATTTTTATTTTATTAAAAGAAATCATAATATGAAGACTTTTTATAAATATAATAATTATAATATACTCTTTTAAAAAATCCTATTAAGACTATATATTTTATAAAAGGGCTTTTAATTTAAAATAAAATATAATTTCCATATTCTTAGTTTTAAATCTCTTTTTTTTTGAAAATTAAAATGATATTATATTAATTTATCTTTTTGAAATTTAAAATACGACTCTTTTATAATAAAATATCTCGTAATTTTGGTAAACGAAATAATGATTTTAAAATTATATTAATTCTATTAGGTATAAACAATAATTGTTTAAAAATAAGTGGATTAATTTATATCATTAAATTTATTATAATTATAATTATAATTTTTAGTTTTTATATTTTATTTTAATACTTTTATTAATATATAAATGTTTTGAAATCTTTTAAGATAATTTTAATAAAAGGTTATATAAAGTAGGAAAATCCTTATAATATAAATAAAATAATCTTATTAAATGAATTAATTATTAATTTATGATAATTGAAATCTATTATATTCGGGCTATTTATAGATTATATATTATTACCCTATTCTATTTTTACTTTTATTTCTATAAATGATTAAAAAGGGATATTATTAATATATAAGAATATTATTATAAAAAAGATTAATAATAAATAGAATAACGAAAAAAGATAATTTAAAGGTAATATTAGAATAATGAATAGAATTAAAAAAAGCGATTTATAATAGGTTAAAATCTTATATATTTATTATAAATAAAAAGAAAAAAAATATCTTAAAATTAAATTATAAATTTAATTTTAGAAATTATTATTAATTAATAAATCTCTATTATTATTAACTATTTTTTAGAAAATGAAATCAAAAAAGGATTACTATTAATAGAATAAATATTAATTAAACCGTTCTATTAATAGTAATCCCTTTTTAACTTAATAATAAAATATAAATATTAAATCGAATTTTATAAATCGAATTAAAACGATCTCTTTTATATATTATATAATATTTCTATTGAAACTAAAAATAATAATAAATTATTATAATATAATAATTTATTATTCAGAGATTTATATAATATATTTAATAAATATATAATATAATATATTCAAAAATTATTATAATAAATTATATTATTAAATTATTTCTTTAATTTATTATTAAAGAAAAATATTATTATATATAAAAAGTAATAATATATAAATTCTATAGAAATTTTATTCTTAAATGTTTAGCTTTCGGTTTTAATATACCGTTCTATTAAATTTAATTATATTATATATTATATATAATATAAAAATATTTAAATTAGAAATAATTTACTTTATAATATAAATTATATATATAAAATAATTATATTTATTTATGAAAGTTTTTATCTTTTTATTATTTTAAAATCTTATAAATATAAATATAAAAGGTTATAAAATACTTATTTTAAACTAATTGATCTTAATATTTAATATAAATACCCTAAAATCTATTAAAAAGCATTATAAATAATCCTTATATTCCTAATCTTTAAAATTTAATTATTATTTATATATTAACTTTAAACGTTTATTATTATTCTTTCTTTTAATATATTCGAGTAAATTAATATTAAATATTATTATAATAGCATTTAATTTTAAATCTAAAAACTCAATTTAAATTAATAAAAATTAATAAATAAAAATAAAATTATAAAAGTAAAATCTTTAAAAGAAAAGAAAAAAACTTATAATTAATAATAATTATTTATATATTTAATTCCCTATTTATAACTAAGAAATCGGGAATTAATATATTAAATTTATAATAAATAAAGGATTTAAATAATTTATTATTATAAGAAAATATCGAATTATAAACCTATATTTACTCATTTAAATGCTTATAAAATATAATTATAAATTATAAGTTTTAAATTAGATTTCTTATAATTTATAATGTTTAATTTTTAATATATTATTTAATAATAAATTATTCTATCTCTTAAAATTTCAATATAATATTTATAAATTATGATTATTATTTTACCTTCTTAAATTCCTTTAATATTATACTAAACTTTATAATATATTATTTTATATATTAATGGAAATATTACTTATATATTTTATAAACTTTAAAATGGAATTGAATTTTAATAATTTTAATTATAATAGAATTTAAATTAAGATTTAATAAATAAAAACTAAATAAATATAATAAAAGATTAAATATAATAATAATAATTCGATTAAAAATAAGAATAATTATAATAAAATAAAATAAAAAAGAAATTAAATAATTAAATTAAAACTTTTAATAAAAGGAAAGAATATATATTAATTATAATTATACGAAAAAGTAAATAATTCATTTAAATATTAATAACCTATAAACTAATTAAAGCGTTAAACGTTATTCATTTTATTAAATTTTTTATATTATTTTAAGCAAATTAATAAACGCTATTTTAGGCCGAATAATCGAAATATAATTATGAATTAATGATATATCCGAATTAAATAAATTTAATAAATAATAATTATTATAAAATATTAAATTCTTAATATATAAATTTAAAAGAAAATTAATATAATAATTATATAGTAATTTAAAGTAATTTAATAATAAAAAACATAATATATATATATATTATAATAATATCTAATATAATAAACGCTTTTTTACTTTTATTTTTTAATATTTTAATATTCTCTTTTTTTATAAATCTTTCTTTTATTTTCCTTTTCTCTTATAATTTTATTTTCCCCCTTTTAATAGCCTTTCTTTTATTATTATTATTATTCTTAAATCTTTATAATTTGATATAATTTTTCTTTTTCTTATAATTTTTATCTCTAAAAAATAAATATTTAAAATAGATTAATTATATTTAACTTATATAAATGATCTCTTTTTTTTATTTTTATATTTTATTTTATTTTTTATTTTATTTATTATTCCGTTTTTTATCGAAATATTTTTATATTAATATTTAATTTAATTGAATATAAAAAAGAGTTTTTTATTATATTAATTTCCGTTATATTATTATAATTAGAAGTAATAATAAGAATAATAATAAATATAAAAAAATTAATAGATTTCTAATAATATTATTATAAATATGTAATAAAATAATTATAATATTTTTCTTTTATAATTTTCTTATAAATTTAATTTTTAAATATTAATTCTATATCTTATAGATTAATATATCTATTTATATTATAAAGGCCCTTATAATTAGAAAATATTAAAAATATTTAAGAAAATATATTTATAAAATCTTTATTAAATAAAAGTAATAATAAATATATTAAACATATAGATTTTATATTTTAATTATTATTAAATAATTATTATTAAATAATTATTATTGAATAATTATTATTAAATAATTATTATTAAATAGATTAATATATTAAATTATATTTATAATATATTCCTTTTCTTAAATATAAAAAATATTTTATTAAATTTTCTTTATTATTATTATTTATAATCTTTCGTATAAAATAATCTAAATTAATTTTAATTTGATATTTATTTTTATATTTAATATTTTTTAATTAAATATATTTAAAAGTGATTTTATTAATAAGTTAATATTTTTAAAAGTATTTAATATAAGAATAGAATCTTTATATTTAAAATAATAAATTTATATATTTTATTGGATTAATTAATTTTTAAGGCTATAATTAAAGATATATTTATTTTGTATTAAAAGGCTTTTTATTTATAATATTATCGATTAAATAAATTAAATACTTTTAGAAATATATTTATTTAATAATATTATTCCTTGGCTTAAAATCATTAAAGTTATATAAATAATAATCTTGGATTTATTTATTGAAATTATTCTTAGAATTAAATATATATATATATTATAAACTAAAAATATCTTATATGTAAAGTTTAATATAATATTCCGATTTTAATATAATAGAAATAAAAGAATTAATAAGGAATTTAAAAATTCGAATTTTAAAAAAAGAAAATATATTATATTTATATAATATATTTCCTTATGATTTAATCTATTTATATAATAAATTTAAAGATTTTTTATAATATAAATCTTTCTAAGAAATATACTAATTATAATTAAATCGATTTCGTTTATATAAATAATCTTAAAAGTTTAATGTTTAATTTAAAAAATCTTTTAGAAATAAAGTATATATTTTATTTAATATGATTTATTTTATTAATATTATATAATATAAATACTTTTATAACTTTTGGTTTTATATAAATTGTTATTCTCATTTATTAAAAAAGAATTTAATATTTAAGCTAAAAATGAAAAGATAATAAATATTATTTTTTTTAGAAATGAGATCTTTAATGAAATTTTATTTGAACTTTTTAAAAGCTTTTATTAATCTTTTTTATAATAAACGAATTCTTTTTATATTAAAAATATAATTAATAAAAGTTTTACTTTTATTATCCTTTTTTTTAAATATTAAAATATTAATATTTAATATGGAATCGTTTGATAGTTATAAAATTAATTTAAATAAATTAAAGATATAAATAAATATATATTATAATTTTTGTTAATAATATTTAATTTTCTATTCTATTTATCTTTTATTTTCTTTATAACCTAAAATATATTATTATTATATTTTTAAATATAAAATCTTATAATAATATTAATAATCTAATATTATAAAAAATATAAAAGAGTTAAATATTTTAAAATAACTTTTATTTTAATTATAATTATGTTTATATAATTTATAGATATTTATAAAATCTTTTTAATAAAATTATATTGATTAAAAGGATAATTTAAAATAAATTCTTTTTTAATATATTTAATATATTTAAAGAATTTATTCTAATATTATTAATTTTTTATAATAGAAAAATAATATTTTTTTTTATATATTTTAAAACCGAATTCTTTTAAAGAAATTATATTAATAAATAATATTCTTATTAATTTAATATAAAAAGGACTTTTTTTAATATAATCGATAAAAATCTTTTATTTATAAAATATTATAGAAAAATATAATAAATAAATAAATTTTAATTAAATATTAAATATAGAATTTTAAGAAATTAATATTATAAATATTTTTAATATATATATTCTTTTTTATATAATCTTTAATTTTAATTTTTAATTTTTATATATTATTTTTCTTTTATAAAATAAATTATATTTTATTATAAATATTATTTTAAATAAATAATAGATATATATTCTAAATATAAAATTAATAAATAAAATCGATTTTTATAATATTAATATTCTATTATAAAAAGTAAAAATATATTTATTATTAAAAAATTAAATTATTATTATTATATTATTCTATTTTAAGTTTTATAAAAATCTATTTTTTTATATTTAAAGATTTTAAATTAGATCTTTTATATTCGATTATTATAAACTTATATTATTAATATTATATTAATTATTTTAAGAATTATAATATATTTAATTATTATTATTTCTTTTTATATATTAATTTATTATAAAAATATTACTTTAATTATTATTATAATACTTTTTTAATTAATTAAATTTATATATTATTTATATGAAAAATATTAAAATGTATTTATTTATATTTAAATAATTATATATTATTATGATAATTAAATTCCTTTTATTTTGAATTTAAGAGATAAAAGAATATAATATTAATTTATTTATTACTATTTTTATAAACGGAATTATTAATATATTTAAGAATTATAATTATAATAATATAATAAAGTATATTACTTTTATAAATAGAATATGAATTTCTATTGTTATAATAAAATAAAGTTTAATAAATTAAATTAATATAATATAAAATCTTAGATTTTTTAACGATTTTATTAAAAATAAAAAGAATAATAATCTTAAAAAATTAATCGAAGATTAATAAAAAGTTAATAATATTAATAATAATATTATAAATATTATAAAAGATTTAAATATCTTTAATTCTAATAGATTAAATAATGAAATAAATAATAATATTATAATAAACGATTTTAATAATATATTTATTAATCTAAATATATTATCTTTTAGGTTTTTATTCTTGTTTTTATTAATATATATAATAAACTTAATATTTTTAATAGATTAAATATATCTTTTTAAAAATATAATTTATATTAAAATTATACAAATATTTGAATTCTTTAAATAATACGATAATAAAATTTAAGAGAAGTTTCCTTTTATATAATGTTTAAATAATAAACTTTAATAATTAATAAGAATTAAATTGATTTTTTATAATTATTATATTGATATTTATATAATATATATTAGGAAACATATTAATTACATTTATTATTTAAAATCGAAATATAAAAAATTATAATTCTTTTTTAATATAAATAAATCTTATAAATAATAGATATATTTTTTATTAATTTATTGATTTTGATTTTAATTTTTTAGAATCTATTATAAACAATTATTAATTTATTAAATTAGATTTAAAGTTATTTTAAATTTAAATATTTATTATAATATTTTAATAATAAATAATTTAAAGAATTAAAAATTAAAAGATTTTTTAATTAATAAATCTTTTTTATTTATTATTTTAGAATTTAATTAATATATAATATATTAATAAATATTATTCTTTAAATCTTTCTTAATAATATATAAATTATGAAACTATAAAATCATTTTATCATACCAATCATTTTTATTAATTTTAATCTTTTGTTAAATTTATAATATAAAGTTAAGAATAATCTTATCTTAATTTTAATTTTTAATTTAAATATATTAAAAGATATAAATTCTTTTTTATTATTTATAATAAAGGAATTTATTATATTATAAAATAATATTTTTAATATTAAAAATAAATATTAATTTAATTTATAAGAATTTATTTTTTATATATATTTAATTATAATATCTAAAAATAGCTTTAAATCCGTTTTAATTAATAGTTTAAAATATCCTAATAATATTTATAAATTATATAATTATTATAATATTAAAATTATAAAAGTTAATAAAAATTTATATTATATTCTTCATTCCTTTATATAATTATTTCATTTTCTTTTTTAAATTAATTTTTGAACTTTAATCGAAATCTAAAATAAAATATTAATTAAAATTTAGAAAAATAAGAAAAATTAAAAAATTAAAATAAATCAAAAAGATATTCTAATAAAATTCGAGACTTTATATTAAATAAAGAGTTTCTTTTATAATATTATATATATTATTCTTTAAAATATTATACCGAATTTATATAAGCTTATAAATAGCTTATAAACTAAATAGAATATTAATAAACGAAAATTACTTATTAATTATTATAAATAATATATTAAAAAATATAAAAATATATCTTTTATTATTGAAAATACTCTTTTATCTTTTATTAATCTTCTTTTTTTAGTATTAACAATTATATAATAAAAGAAAATTAATATAAATTAAAAAACTTTTTAATTAATAATATTATTTATTTTTAATTAAAGTTTTCGCTTTATTTTATCCTATTATAATAAATATAAAACTATAAAATAGAAGGCTTTTTTATTATATAATAATCTTTTATTATTTTCATATATAAAGTCCTATTTTTAGCCCTATTTTAATAATTTTATACTTTTATAAGATTTATATAAATTATATAAATAATAAGAGTTTTTTTAATCCGATATTATATAACTTCGAATATTATATATATAATTTATTATTATTTAATAAGATCTTTATTATTATAAAGAGTTAAAATATGTTGGAAGTAGGCTTGAATGGTATTGCATTGGCATAAAGAAGAGGCTATTCCTACGACCGCTGGAAGGCTCTTAAGGAGCCGCCTAAGGTCTGT
>QYAP01000094.1:0-84060 GCA_003988905.1 Hymenotorrendiella dingleyae | reverse complement strand
TGTTTATAGCGGCAATGAATTGTATTTCTCATTTAAGCTATAGAAACTGGCAGAAACAGGGGGTGCGCGAGTCCCACTGCAGACCCCCTTCCGTACATTGGTGGACGCAGAACCAGGCATACGCAGCATTCCATCGTCGACGACTCGACCGTGGTTCCTTTCCCCACAGAATGCTTCTTTCTTGCGTATGGGTCTTCGGGATAATTTTTATCACTCTGAAACAAGCTTTCTCGAAAATACTTGGCCTAGGGCTCGTCCAATGATGGTTCGTACATTGGAAACTTTCCAGCCCTGTTTCTCCACGCGTCTTCAATTCAATATAGCTGACGACACGCTACTGAAATTGAGCCCGGGAAAACCCCACGGAGGAGCCTGCACTTGGCACCTCACCACCTCACCACAGTAAGGCCATCAGAAGGCATGTGTTATTCCCGCAGTAAAGGAGGTTGGAGGTAAGCTACAAGTACCTTCATTGCTGCCCCTCCTTCAATTCCCTTCCTCCAGTTCACTACTCTTCAAGCCATCGCATATTATTGTTCTGTCGTTTATTCCTTATCAAAATGCATCACTCTCTTTCAACCCTCGCCCTCGCTGGCTTGATTTCTCTCGCTAAAGCCGATCTCCATCACCTCATCGTTGGTACCTTCAGTACCGAAGTATTGTACACTCTTGAATTCGACGACGCTGCCTTGACCTTGAACATGGTCCAAAACTTGACAGTAGAAACTGCTAGTTTATGGCTTGCTTTGAGCGTGAGTTTCCATCAAATCATGAACTCCTCTTTCGAGCACATAACTAATTAGATCAAAAGCATGACAAGAAGGCCTTGTATGGAACAACCATGACGACAGACCCTGGCTTCGTCAGCTACGGCCTAGGTAACGCAACAGACATCACTCAGACCGCCATCGTCTCCGCAAACCCCAACTGCACCGATCGCTCTATCTTCGTCACAGCTTCTACCAGCGAACCCTACAACGTCTACGGCAACCCCTTCGACGCCTGCGGTTCCGTCCTGTCCGTTGACTCCAACGGTACTCTCACAGAACTTATTCAAAGTTACGAATACGAAACCGGGTCAGGAGTCCACGGCTCAGCTCTCGATTCTACCAACTCCTTCCTGTACTCTGCAGATGATGAGGGAAACCAGTTGTGGACTCATGCCGTGGATGCTACCACGGGACTCTTGACTTTGGTCGGGACAACGGCTGCTCCGTTGACTGGTGATGACCCCAGACATGTCACAGTTCATCCTAATGGACAGTATTTGTACGCTCTTCTTGAGGGTGGAAACGAGGTTGCGCAGTATGATATCGACCAGACTACCGGTGTCCCAGTCTTCAACAATGTCACTTATCCTCTCATCCCCGAAGGCCTTGCAGACGCAGACTACTGGTCTGACGAAGTCGCCCTCTCCTTCGACTCCAGCTACCTCTGGGCCACCGCGCGTGCGCGCTCAACTGATAACACCGGTTACATATCGGCCTTCTCCCTCGCTACCAACGGCTCTATCATCGAGCAGCTCTTCCTCAACGCTACCACAACGTCCGGAGGATCGGCTAACAGCGTTGCCCCAAGTACCTATACCAATGAGTTCGTTGCGTTGACAGACTCGGCTGAGGGCTTTGTGGAGATTTGGCAGCTGGGTGAGGGGAGTGCTAGTGTTGTGGCTAGTGTTGCTCTTAATGATGGAGGGTGTTGTGCTAATGCCGTTTGGTATTCGTAGATTTCTTTTTGGGAATACTGAATTGGCTTTTGGGGATAGACGGAGTTTGTACCATACAGAAAATATTGTAGAAATATTGAGTTCCTGGCTCCTATCATAACTGAGCTCCTCCAAGATTCTTGTATCCCATCAATCTAGCCTCAGATTACTCGAGTCGGGTACCCTAACCAGTAAATCTAATTTCACAGCGACTGAAATGAAATCCCAGACACAAGAGGGGAATCACCATACGGGAAAGTAAGTTGAGCAGAATCGTACTTCAAACAATCCATACTGATCACACCCATATGCATGCACCACCGTCGGCCTAAATAGTGTCTTTGAAGCTATCATTACGATCCCCACGCCAAGACGCGTACCAACACCACCACTTGAATACGTACCTCGATGTATGCTATTAAACAGCTTCACTTGCGCATCTACTGTGTTTATATCTGTGTGCGTATACAACGTTCAAAACTCTACAAGTTACTCTGCATCACTAGCAATTCAAAAAAAAAAACAATCACAGACGATAGTTACCCACATTCTCTCTGCGCTTCCCGGCCTTCCACTTCCACTTACAACCATTCTCAATACCGTACTTCCCAACGAGTTCTTCTCTTGAAATATTTCTGCTTTCGAGACATTCGGAAACTTCTCTATCAATCTCGCTCCCTCGTTGAGATGAAATCAGCAGCTATCGAGTGTCAGAGAATCTAGACGTGAGTTTGTCGCATCTTCGCAATTGTCAAAAACGCTTGGAAGTGATTATTGAGCTTCTTGACGACTGTAGGATTGTTTCTGTGTTTGGGGAAAGCGCGAATAGGTAACTTCATTTTAGGTATTAGCGGGCTAGTCAAAAATCTGATGAGAATTGTGTGTTTGTAATTTATGGATGGGTTTGATCAATCTGTGGTATTTCGATGTGAAAATCGTTTGCTTTCAACGTTCGGACTCGTATATTATTTGGTAGGGCTATATGTAATGCATAAGGTTAACCTGAGGAGTCTGAGGTTGAATGTTGGGAATAATTACACTTTGATACAAATTGATGAGTGATTTGGGTCATTGCCCTAATGAAATATTACGCTATATTTCAGAGTATATGATATTGTATCAAGTGTTGTAACTTACAAATGAACTCGAACGAATTTTTGTTATTTGCTGGATGGCAAAATGTAAAAGGTGCCGACCTAGTGGAGTGGAAAAGTCGGGCACAACCAACTTACCCTGTCAGCCAAGTCGATGGAGCACGTGACTGGACGAAAGCGAATCCCGTCTAGATCGTCGGACTTAGTGCCCGTGTATTTTCCTTGGAGGATACTAGGACTCCACAAGAGTTCTTTCTGAAGCTTCCTTCATTAATTTAATGACTTCTTGAAAAAATCACAAGCTTACAAACTGTGCTTTTTGCTACAATTTTGAGTGCATATTCAGTTGCATGCGCCAAAATTACCATAGGGCTGACTTGGCTTGCCCAGCCGGCAACACGCGCCATAGGTAGCCTCGCCAGGTCAACGACCCCCGACCACCCCTCGATAATTAATACGTGCCCACCACGCGTAAACAGTTGCAGTCATGGCTTCCGCCGGAGTCGCAAGCAGCAAGAAAGGTAGGAGCGAACCTTCCTTATCGCGAAATGTGCTAACCAAATCCTGTAGCGGGAAGCGACGATGAGTCCACAATCAAGGTTGCGCCGAAGAAAGACGCCAAGGAGAAATTAAATGGCAAGATCAAGTTGAAAAAGCCTCCGCCGAAGCATAGCAAACCTGGAAACTGGCGCGAAGGAAGCATCATTGACAGTAAGTGATGGGCTCATCTTTGCGACCGGCGCCGTGCGCTGATATGCTGTAGGCGACAAGAAGAAAGGCATCGATACTCCCTCGACCAACTCCGTACCAGCTTCGCCAGGCCCGGTGGTAAATCAGTTGGACGAAAGCGCGCGAGAAACATTTCCAACCGGCCGACCACTCGAGGATAGCCCCAACCTACAACAGTGCAAGATTTGCAAGAAGAGCGTGCTCAAGACCATAATTAAAACCCACGTGGAAAGCTGTATGAAGGCCAAGAAGGAAAAGGCGCAGAAGAAGAAGGAGCTGAAGGAGGCTCGCGAGAGAGAAAAGAGAGGCCTGGGTGGCAAGGGAGACGACGACGACGGTGACACCAAAATGGACGACGACGATGATGACGATGATGTAGCAGCGGAAAAGAAGGGTCCTGAAGGAATGAAGAGCGCGAAGAAGAGTGCTGGCAAAAAGGTCGACATCGATGACACCAAAAAGGGCAAGAAACGCAAGGCAGACGGAGATGCCGAGAAGGGACCAAAAACCAAGAAAAAGAAAGAAGAGCCAAAGTTGAAGGCTCCAAAGCCAAAGGGTGAAGAACCATTTATTTCGTTTGCATTTGAGCATGATATTCCCCCTGGTTATTTTGAACATTTTTAGCAATTACGGTCATCCTCAAGTTTCCAGCTAACAAATAAAAAAAGGCCCTGTAGATGTGGAGAGGCAATGTGGGGTCATGAAAGATGGTCAGCCCTGTGCTCGATCTTTGACTTGTAAAAGCCATTCTATGGGAGCCAAGCGTGCAGTTCCTGGTCGTTCATTACCATACGATATGCTTCTTACTGCGTACCAAAAGAAAAATCAAGCAAAACAACAAAGTAAGCCCCTCACCCTCTTCCGCCTATTAATACTAACAGCCATCTAGAAGCAGCAATAGATGCGAATGCCCCTCTCGAGGATGAAGAAGCTGCTAATGGACCTGTCGACTCGGATGAAGAACTTACAGCGGTTATGCATGGTCTTTCGAACTGGAATCCTCAGCCTATTGTCCCGCCTTTAGTCCATATGCCTATTGAAAAATTATACATGCGACAGAGACTTTACGAACAGTTACATAACGCAACCAACGGCTTTACGGTGGATATCTTCAAATGTGGCGACGGGGCGAAGAAACGACCGGCTGGTGACACGATTAATGTGGATGGGGATACGGATGCGAACTTGGATGCGGAATCTCTACCGGTTGGTATGGCAAACGTTGCTGCCCGAAGAGCAAGTGGTTTCAATATGCAACTACCACCATCTCGAAAGGCATCCGCATCTTCTCAACGATGACGAGCCCGGAGTTTCACTAAAACAGTACATATCGATACGATAACACGACGATCATTGGGCGGTGTTTAGGTTGTAATAATGGGGAAATTGGCTTGGTTGGGTGATTTGGGTGTATCATAGGCGGGTACTCCTTGCGGCGTTATTGATACCTAGCTGCGGCTGGCTTTGGGATATGGGCTGGTAGCTATTTTTTTTCTTCATAGGTGGTATTCCTGCTGCTAGGTCTCGGCACATGCGTCGTTTCGTCAATAGAATCACTGTTGACAATTTTACGTTTTCTTCTTGATTTGCATTTTGATGTCTTCCCTTTCACGCTAACGTAGCTGCAGATGTTTTTCAATCAGAGAATTAATGCTAGCAACTACATCAGTATTACAATGACTTTGCTGTCGCGATGGAGTTCCTAATTCTCGGTCATAGAGTGTAAATACAGTCTGCGACTTCTTTGTCCAAGACAATTACATTCTAGAAACCTTCGTTCAAAAGACCTTCTATTGTCACCGCACGTGCCAAGAACCTCCGAAGTCAATCCATACCAGTGTTGAAAAAATACCGCTTTCAGCACCTTCAACCACAAAGAACTCGACACAAAGTAATTTTTCCAACTTGGTGGCAGATCACCAGTAACATTTCCCAGCTACACTTTTCGCAGTACATTCAAATGCTCTAACTTTTCTACCATGCTTGGGTATTTAGTAATGGAATAAATAGCCTGCGCAAATTCGCGATATTATACATTAGCGAGCAAGCTCTCAGGTCCGCAAGCGAGCCCCTTTCCTCCCTCGCCATGAATCCTTCAGCACCACCACCGGCACAATCATTACCACCAGTGCCACCACTACGACCCCAACCACAACCTCCCCATCCCTGGCCATTTAAATGGCCCCGCCGCACTCTGAACCCCGACGACCCAGACGAACACACTCCCCTCACCCATCCCGCCCAAGGTCCCGCAAGCGCATACACGCGTCGAAAAGAAGCCGACCAAAAAAAGAATCTCAAAGGCTTCACGATCCCCGAACTCATCGATCTCGACGTCATCACTTCTCGACAACTGAAACCCGATAGTTTGCAGAAGGGTATCTTGCCTATGTTTGAGATGGCGAATTGGGATTGGAGCGGGGAGTTTGGGAAGGGGGAGATGCGGAATAGGTATGGGTATTATCCGTTGTGGGATAGTCTGCCGAAACTGCTGGGGGAGTGGAGTATGGATGAGAGGGTCGTGAGGGAGGCTATGATGCCCGTGCTGAGGATTGCGACGAGGATTTTGAGGGCGGGGTATATGGCGCCTTGGGTGAGTGGGTTTTCTTGGGTGTTGATGGGAGGTGAGAGGTGAGGAAGTTGGGGTTGCTGGATTTGACGGGGTGGAATAGTGCTAGAAACTGTTTTGAGATCAAGAAAGGAGCAGGATATAGAGTTGACTAACAAGTGATTCTTAGTACGCCGCCCTCATAACCGGCTCCATCGTCCCCTCCAACCCAACCCGCTTCCCCCAAAACCCCCTCCCAGGCCAATTCATCCCCTCCCAAATGCCACAAATCGTTCTCCGCTCCACCACGCCCCTTACCACGGCGCAAAACACCTCCGCCGAAGCCGCCCGCCAACGTATATTCAGCGATTTCCTCACCAAGGACAAACTAAAATTCGGCTTCACAATCCGAGGCCGGAACCCCTATACGGATAATCCAGATGGAAACGTGAACGTCCAAGCTTTCACCAAGATGGGCCAGTCAGGAGGTTTGCATGCGAGTACGACATTGGCAGTCTGGTTGACAGATGCGATTGTGTTGCCGTTGTTGAGGAGTGATCTGACCGAGTTGGAGAGGCAGCAGTGTGAGTATCATGTGGCTTCGATACTGGTGCATGAGATGGCTGTAAGTGAAAACCCCCTCAGAAAGATGAATTGGAGAGAAATTTTGTTTGTTACATGTGAGATGTGCTGGCGAAGAGAGTGAGAGGCTGAAAATGAGAGATAGCATGCGACGGGGTATACCCTACGATTGTTCCAACCCGGCATAGAGCCCTACGTTGGCTGGGAGCAAGCATCAGAGCTTGGTTACGCGATGGGGCATGCGGTAAGTGCTCCCCTTTACAAGTCCCAAAGTTTGAAACTGATCCGTTTCTCGCCGGTTATGTAGATGAATGGAGGTGTCTTGGAGCGCATGCTCCATCAGAATGCGAGTTACGGCGGTTGTCTAATGGGACTATGGTGGAATACAGAATGGCCTAACAGTGACGCGCTCAGGACTTGTCCACCCCAAAGACCAATCCTCTTGGCCCCGCCGCTATCAACCACGCAAACTTCATACCCCATAATGGCGACGACAATTGAAGGTATGTACAGTACTACTCCAACGGTTGTAGACGTCGTTTTTAACCGAGGTTTTGCTATTAGACATACATCAACAAGAATTCTGGGTATATAACCTTCACATCCTCACAAGTAAAGAGACCACTAACCAGAACAGGCCGTCGCAGTTCGCGAGTATGGCCAGGAAGCCATCCATCTTCGAAGACGAGTGGGCGTGAAAACGGGCGTAGGTACACTAGCGGAGACTTACGCCGTGCACAATCTCGCTGCAAAGTTTCATAACCCGCCTAGCCATATGGTCACGACCCTGTTCAACGAGTACAACCAGCCGGTTACTCTCGCGATGCACCAACGCGCAACTGACGAGGGTGACGCGGTGGATCTGCGGTTGAAAACCATGGACCCAAATCGTAGTAGCCAGGCAGATTTCTCAGTGGAGGAATTTGCAGCGTTATCTTCCTTCGAACGCGCAGCTTATAAACTGTATAGCCCCACAATCACTCCTATTCCCTTAAACAGACTTCGTCTACCCCTCAGCGACCACTGCTGACTTTTGCTCTTCTAGTGGCTGGCGCCTAGACGACAGCATTGACCAAGAAGAACGATTCTATGATGCAATTCTCATAATGCAAGACAGATCCACCAGTCTAACAGAAACCGAACAGGAGTTGAGAACTACAGGCCACCTTTCGCCGGACCAGTATGGCGATACGAAGAACGTATTCACCGAGATAGACGAAGCCCGCAATGCATTTGAGTCTGCAACCAATGCGCTGCTAGAGTCGGAAATAGCAAATGGGAATGATACGATATTTTCGGATCGACGCTTGCGTCCCCTGGCATGGGGAGAGGAGATGCGAGAATTCTTGCAAAATTTTGAAGATATCGCTGTCGTCAACAATCCTAAATACGCTGCTTTCAGCGTTTTCAATAAGATAAGTTTAGGTATGTGACACCGTAGAGAATTGTAATGATGGTTGAACTTTCAGGTTTTCGGGGTTAAGCTTGAGATGTTCAGCGCCAAGCAACCTTTTTATCCATTGGCATGACCCCTATGCTCCTACTTTGTATATGCTAACCTGAAGTTCCGTACAGAATGGTGCCGTATGAAGTTATGGTCCGAATATGTAAACGCAAAAGTACCCAGAAAGCACTACCAACAAGAAGTTCAGATAATCAACAATTTAGCAATCCTATCTAGGGGCTACCAGGATCCAATTGAAATACAGAACGTGAAGAACAACCTACAAGCATTACGCGATGTGGGCAATCAGGCAGCGCTCACATTCTTTGCTATGATAGTCTTTAGATTGGCACCGGTGGTATGGTCTTCATTGTTCCCAAATGAACCCACGGTCGAAAAACTTGCTCAAGCGAATAAGAGCGCACAAATGTTATCAACAATGTTACAATATGGCCTTGCGCCTTTTGAAACAGATGAAAACGGAGATATAGTGTCCGGAGGGATAAATTTTCCATTCCCCGATACCTGGATATCCCACCTAGAGAAGTGGCTCAGAATTGTAAATGCGGCAAAGAGAAATTTAGAAGCACAAGTCCAACAGCAAGCTGCGACTGGTGGATCAGGGTGAAGGGAATATGTCTCATCTGCACCTTAGAGTGCATTTAACGGCTTCTAAAACTCCAGTTAACCTACTTAGGTACTGGATAAGGAGTCAAGGACGCTTAAAGCCTCAACTTGAGTGTATGAAAATTTCATGCCCTTTCTACGCAACTGGCGCAGAAACCGACAAATGCTTTACTGGCATAGCAATAGAGATAGGCGCTTGAAGCTTGGGATATAGGCATTCAAGGAGCAGGCCAGTTAAAATACAGCCGAAAGGCAAGACTGGAATAAGACGTCAGAGAGAGATCTACCAAGCGGAGTGGTGTATACCATATGAAATAAAAGAGGTTTTTTCTTCTCGAAATCTTGGTTTGTTTTTGTAAAATTCCTTGGTCCCGACATCCCTGCCGATGTTCGCACATGGGCAAGCCTGCCCAAAGTGGCTTTCTAGATGTGCTTGCACATATTAAATTCCATGGCAGCAAGTATACGCCAATTCCCTCCCGTTCACGCCTTGATCATAAATTGATCCACGGATGACATAACTGACCGATGTACTTCCCAAGTACCCCTATAACACCCATGTAGTAGCGTGGCTAGTGCTCTCTCTCAAAGGCCGCATCGATAGAGTCTGTAGCAGAGCGATCGCAATATGGGAATCGTGCTAGTGATTCCGAAAATTCTTTTTCCTGTCAAAATGTTAGCATTCAACACTTTCCCCAAAACATACAAAACAACGTACTGGTAGAACAGATCTGTCCTCGAAGATCCTAGATTTATAATCTTCGGACAACCATCTCTGTCTTTCTCCAGTCGCGTACATTCGAAGCAGTAGAAAGCGTCAGAAATGCCCTATCCAAAACTATCAGCACAGCAATTCTCAGAAACAGCAACTAAACATACCTCTCCACCACAGACAACACACTTGTTTTGGTAGTTTCCAAAGCTGCACTCGTCGCAAATTCGGACAAGGGTGGTTGGGCGGACGTAGGAATCGCAGACTGGGCATTTGCCATCGCATTTATCGCAAAGACGGCCGATGGCGATACCGGATTGCTTGCGGCACATGACGAGATCGCTGTATATGGAATTAGTATCATCATTGACTAGGAGTTGGAGAAGAAGAGCTGCTGTGCAAGCCTCTGGAGGGGCCACTTACGGATGATGGCGAGACATGATGGGATTGTGGTGATGGAAGAGACGACAATTGCGGATTTGATGTCTCAAGGATGGTCTGTTGTTCAGACGATACGTCAGTAGAATAAGAGCTCTGGTTGTTCTTGCGTGAAAAGAAGTTCTGGTGTTTTGATATCCGCCACAAAGTTCAGCCTTCCAGAAAGCTCCTGCCTCAGGCATTTGTCAGCGGGTCAGGCAGCAGCAGCTAGTCGTAGCTTCCCCGATCTGCAGCCTTTCGTCGTCCACTTTCTCACTTGGCGCACGGCTGCACTTTCAGACCATTTACATAAATCGTCCCCAACCTTTCAATCTTCAATTCCTAATGTGCTACCTTGCGCCATCTTGATTGTCCATTCCATACCGAAAAGGGGGCTTTGCGATGACCGAAATTATGGGGTAATTATAATCAGCTACCTTCTTGTCTAATTCAATTGATACTAATCGAATGACAGGCCGATCGCCTCCGCAGTGGTGCCTCCTGAGAGTAATCAAGAGGAGGCTCCTCCGACATCTCCCCGCGTAAAACGACGACAATCATCGTCGGATCCAGAACAATCTTCCAAACGAACTCGCATATCCGAAGAAGCCGGTCATAGTAACAGTGCGAATGCCGCTTCCCCATCTACCTTGAAGGTTTCTCCTCCACCAAAAACAAGCGATGCGCCTGTAAAGCCAGAGTTCCCAGCAAGGCCATTGCACAATGCACTCCCCGAGAAACGCAAGAACAGTATGCAAGAAGAGAGAAAAAGAGGTCAGCGACTATTTGGCGGCCTACTCAGTACACTAAGTCAGAGTACTCCAAACGGACAGCAAAAGCGCCGACAGGAGATCGAGAAGAGGCAGCAGGAGAAGGCTAAACAGCAGAAGGCCGACGATGAAGTACGAAGATCACGAAAGCGGGAGGAAATGGCGGCAACTCGAATAGCCGAGCAGGTCAAATTTCAGGAAGCATCGGTATGTCTACCTATAGGTCGTCACGAAACCGTGCTAATGGTTTCTATCAAGATGCGAACTCGACATGCCAATATGCTAGCAGTGTCACATTCCTTATGTACGAAAAGCGAACCGAAGTTGGTATGTTGCATTTTCCCGCAGACGTATGTTTTGTCAGCGTTACTAACGCCCTGCAGTATTATAAACCATGGGAATTACTACCTGAAGACGAAGAACGCATCAAAGTCCAAGTTGCGGAGGCAGAAGCTCAAGTCAGACGAGAAGAGGAGGACTTTTACTCTCGACATCCCCAGTACCCGAGGAAGAAATCCTTGGTAATTGAAAAAGCTAACGTCACATCCACAGTGGGTGAGCCTCAAGTCGAGCCTCCACCTAACTCTAAAGCTGTTGATACTACTAATGATCTTCCTTCACAAGTGACACAAGAACAGGATAATTCAGAGAAGCAGTCTATGGAAGAGCAAAATGATGATGTGCTTGTCGAGAACGATGAGGATACAGTTATCTACTGACAATGGGGTGCGATGGCGTATGAAATAATCCTTTCTTCATGTTAGTATCTGCCCCTGTAAGGAAATGTATGGGGCTTTGGAATTTGCTTGAACGTTATGATATCCATGAGGCGCTTGTATTTAGGGACGCCATGAAAAGCGCTTTCTTTTTTCCAATGTGTTCTTCAATTGTTGATATCCTAATCATCACTTGCCTCGCACCGCAACCATGCACGATTTCATCTGATATTTGAGCAAACGGGTGGCGTAGCTCACCTCCCGCTTTCGAACGCATTTCAACAGCTGCAGCTCATGACTCGGCGTGCCCGGGTGTTGTGGTACAAGTGCTTGCAAAGTAAAATATGTGGTGGGGGGTTTTGAGAGGTGGGGTATGTGCTGAAGCCGAGGCTCCTTTTGGCCCAGTTCTCATGCGACGGGTGTTTCCCGCCCTATCACCAGCAACCTATTGGGAGCTCTTCAGCTCTTTGTTACTTCATGCCCCTCGACGAATATATTTTTTGGCTTGGCTTTGTCATAAAGTACAACAACACATTTGTGGACCTCGTCCCGTATTCCGGAGTTGTTCACTAATGTTTTTGTTGCCCCCGCTTTCTGATTATCTATTTATCTCAAAGTCAAATCTCAGTCCTTCATAAACCCACCACTGCCACTGAGCTACCCTCCAAAACTCATCCACCATGGCTACCAAACTCACCCCAGATGAAGCGCGAGCGCTCACCAAGACTGCTGAGCTCAATGGCATTACATACTCTTACCTTCTTTCAGAGCCCAAAGGAGAACCCATCAACACCATCTTCCTCGTTCACGGATGGCCTGATCTCTCTTTCGCCTGGAGGAACCAAATCCCCTTACTCAACTCCCTCGGCCTCCGTGTCGTTGCCATGGACATGATGGGCTACGGAGGCACTGATGCCCCCGAAGACCCCAAATTCTATACCTACAAACGCGCCGCCGATGACATTGCCGCCCTCGCCAAAATCCTCAATGTCCCATGTATTCTCCTTGGTGGTCACGATTGGGGAGGAGCTGTCGTCTACCGTGTCGCTATGTTTCATCCTGAACTTATCAGTGCTGTTTTCAGCATCTGCACGCCTTTCTTCCCTCCTGCTCCTGCATACTTTGCGCTTCATTCTAAATATGCGAATTTCAAGTACCAGGAGCAGCTTGCTGGGCCGGAAGTTGAGAAGAATGTTGTGAGTAAGGAGGCTATTAGGGGTTTCTTGAATGGAATGTATGGGGGACGAACTCCGGAAGGGTTGCCGACTTTTGGGGTTGATCATGGGGTTCATTTTGATCGATTGAGCAACGTGTCGCAAAGTCCGTTACTGAGTGAGAGTGAAATGGATTTCTACGTCGAGAGGTATAGCAGGACTGGCTTACACGGCCCTCTAAACGTATGACATACTTCCCTTCCCCTTCCCTCCATTTCCTCTTCGTAAGCTAACATTTCTCGCAGTGGTACCGTACTGGCCAACTCAACTGGGAAGACGACCAAACCCTTGGCGTCGACGCTAGCACTTTCAAGTTCAAACAGCCCACCCTCTTCATCGCCGGCTCCAAGGACGCCGCTCTCCCACCTGTTATGTCCACGGGCATGGAGAAGTATTTCCGCAGCTTGACGAGGGGCGAGGTGAATGCGGGGCATTGGGCGTTGTGGGAGGCGCCCGAGGAGATCAATAAGTATCTCAGTGAGTTTTTGGGTGGTGTTGCGAAGACGAAAAGTAATTTGTGAGAAGTGACGATCAGGGCGATAGAGGGACGGCGGGGTTTGCAAATGTGTTCGTGGCCTCCTTGTAAGGGATCTAGGAAGAGGTCGAAACCCGCTGAAATCAAGTCGACCTTTTACACGGCTGTATCGTGTGCCAGTCTTCTATCCTTAGCTTACAGACAAGACCATAGCCGTTAGTAGTATTACAATACAGCTCCCTCCAATCATGCATCTCCCAGCACGAACTAAGCCTCTCTTCCTCAACTTCTTGCGCTGTTCCATTAGCACATGCACCGTCTATATAGTTTGTGTCTTCTTGCTTACATTGAACGATCTACTAGTTATTCCTTATCAAAGACTTAGTCACTCACAAGAATCAGCGAAATGATAGCTCGGATGAGACTGCACGAGTCCAACCCCTCGCATATCAGGATACCGGTATATTACCCGGCGATTCTTATTCTCATTCACTTACCCGGAGATCAAAAAAAAAGTAAATTTCACAAAGGTCTATTCTCGCCAGGTTACTCGGAGATTCACGTTTTCCCTAAGTCGAGTATGAGATCTGCATGTACGTCTTAGAACAAAGGAGCTCTGCCTATAAGGCATAGCTCAGAGAATACTCTCTCACCCATAAAATACAACCACATCTCATCACAACTCTGCGGACCTTCATGCTTCTCCCTACCCGGTTATGTACTACACAACTAGGTTACCCGGAGATAATTTTTTTTTAGAGAAAGGTTATTCGCGGGAGGTTACCCTGCGATCCTTATTTGCGCAACCAGGTCTATAATTCCGCCAAAAGATGCCATAAGTGAACTTATGAGCTTTCGTTACAGCTCGGATCACTTACCTATTCTGAACCATTTCATACAGAAGAGCAGATCATATATGCTTCTCAGACCTTTGGGATACCGAGTCATATACGTTACGGACGGCAATATTATTAATCCGACATAAACTACCTCTTTACCGATGTGCCGCATGCAACGCGATGTATCATCAAGGTATTGATTGTACCTTAGGGGCGTGGTTACTAACCGCCCTAGCTGAGAGTTTGAAGCGGGGTTTATAATTGGGACCATACTGCCAGAGATCTCGATTTAGGCGAGTCAGTTTGACTTAACCAGAATGTTCCGAGTTTGAGTTACTATTCATTGTGGGAATATTCTGACTCGAGGTTCAGAGCATCTTGTATCGATGGAAATTTGATCCTACAAGACAATATAGAGAGACTGGCTTTGATCACGAAGGTTTGCCTATTTTGAACTATCATTACTCGTGCGCTATTGTTGACAGCTTCTAGGATTCAACGCCTCTTAGAGAAGTGAAAACAAGGAACTGAAAACGATAAATACAAGTGAATATACCGGTAGTTCCATTCCTGTTGTCGAACCGCATCATACCCGATCTGGATGTCGCAAGCCACATCCGTAGGCGGTGTCACCATCCAACGCCACTTCGTAACGCCACGACTATTGATAATTGACGTCACTACATTATTTCTCTTCTTGAGCAACCACAAACGCAAGTATGTATAGAAATATGTAGAGTCAAAGCATACACCAAAATAATCAATTAATTTTGGTTGATCACCCCCCTGTTTTAACGAAGATGCAAAAAACACTCCGCGATACAATTTCCCCCAACACTCAAACCCACGCATTTCAAGACGAAGAGAAGGCCGAAACTGGGTCAAGCACTAACAACACTGACCATGTAGAATCTTCACCCAATACCACCAATTTCAGCAGTAAACATGGCGAAAATGGAACACAAAATGATGACCCAGATAACTTTGAAGCTCAGAGAAAACAATGGATCCAAATCTCACCTCACAGCCCTCGAAATTGGCCAGCATGGAGAAAATGGTCGATTATCATGGGTCTTAACTTCTACACCTTTATCGTATTTGTGTGTTCCAATGGCTTTGTGACGGATCACTATAAAGAGAAGTTCGGGATAAGCACCGAAGTTGCGATTCTAGGACAGAGCATGTTCATTGCTGGAGTTGCTGTTGGTGTAAGTGCTCTTAAAAGTCTCATCTCTCGTTTTCAGCCCCCTTGAAAATATACGCTAGCTAATTTGTAAATAGCCTATGTTTCTTGCGCCGCTGTCTGAGATCTATGGTCGTCAGCCGATCTACACCACCGGCATATTCTTGTTCTCCATATTGCAAATTCCCTCTGCATTGTCGCCGAACTTCGCCGGGATCGTGGTGACGAGATTCATTGTTGGGTGTTTTGCTGGTATTCCTATCAGTAATGTCGGGGCCAGTGCTGCGGATCTTTTTCCGACAAGTCAGACTGCTTGGCCTGTTATGTTGTTCTCTGCTTTTTCGCAAGCTATTGGACCTGATATAGGGGTAAATACAATTCCATGGTTCGAAGAGGTGTTTTTGAGACTGATGTAATGAGGATAGCCGGTCATCGGAAGTGCTGTCTATGTGCGACTCGGCAGCCTGAATTGGTTTTACTGGACCGTTCTCATTTTCGGGATGTTGATATTTCTCTGGTCCTTGACGTTCGGAGAGACACTTCACGATAAAGTGTATCAACGACATACCGGAATCTCCAAAAACAAATCTGCCTCCTCGGTGCTAACAACAGAACTCTTTCAAGCTTTCCGACTTCTGTTTACAGATCCGATCGTGGTAGCGTTCTCACTTACCACCACCTATCTCTTTGGCCTGATCTTCATTTACCTGCAAGGATATCCTCTTGTTTACGAATCAGGGGGCACTTACAACTTTAACGCACTCCAAGAAGGATGTATGTTTCTTACTGGAGTAGGAGGTGGGCTCTTCGCTGTCGCAACCCAACCGATACAAAATTGCCTTTACAAGCGCTCAGCACTCTCCACTCCTTCCGGTCGCCCTCGTCCAGAAGCTCGACTCTACACAGCCTGTGTGGCAGTATTTGCTCTTCCCATCTCAATCTTCTGGTTCGCATTCACCTCCACGCACTCAAATATCTCCTACCAAATCCCCCTATGGTCGGGTTTCCTCTTCGGATACGCAGAAGTCGCCGTGTACACAGGAATCTGGCAATACGTTACCGATGCATATGGAGAAAATGCAGGCAGTGCTCTGGCAGCATGCAATCTCCCCGCGAATGGAATAGCTGCAGGACTGGCTCATGCGAGTATCCCGATGTTTGAGAATTTGGGGACGAAGTGGGCGCTTGCGACGTTGGGTTTTATCAGTGTGGGATTCCTGGTTGTACCGCCCTTGATTATTTGGAAGGGGGAGATGTTGAGAGGGAGGAGTCGGTACGCGCTTAGTGGAGAGGGAGCTATGGATGATGATGAGTAAGGCTTTTGAAAGTTAGTAAGTTAATGCTTACTATTGTATTCGTCCTAACTAATTCAAGTCAGCTTAGGGGAGCCGAGCTTGGTCTAGACTCTAGAGGGTCCTTCCCTGGCGCAGGAGGCTATACAATGTTAAGCGACCCCCTTTTTGAAGGGGTTCCAGAACCTTAAGAGCCATTTCGTTTCGGATCATTTTTTCCTGTTTATACAATTGTTTACTGTGATGCAACATCAGAGAAACCTGGAATACGGGGCATGGCATCGAGGCACGGTGACGTAGTAAATAGAATCACGTGCCCTGTCATCTCTTTGCCCCCATCTTCCGAGCGACGATAAGAGTTTTCTCACAGCCTTGGAAATAACCCGACTTTTTGGTGGATTCACCCAACCAAGTGGTCATGAGAAGGTACCAGAACCTTTGCAGGCGGCGGTAAGTCGGCTATGGCAGATCTGGTCTCGTGGTGGCATCATGTCTACCATGTCCCTTGTCTTGTCTTTTATTCTCTCTCTCTCTCTCCCTCTCTCCTATTGTTTTTCTTCCACCTTTCCTACACTCCTAACCCGCGTTGCTGTTCACGATGCCCACTTTGCACGATAGACTGGCTATCATCGAATCTGCGCTTCAAGACCTTCAAACTCTCGAAATTGCCGAGCCACCAGAACGACAAAGTCTCGACCACCGTTTCGATAAAACACACTCATCAGTCGATGCAGCACCATTCCCCACGCCAGCTCAAGAGAAAACGAATCCTTTTGAAAATGTGGAGGGTAATGCGCCCGAAAAATCGCAGTTTTATGACAGCATCGCGGCAAAATTTGGTCTCGGCATCCTCGATACGGAAGATTTCACCGAATATGTCGTCTACAATGCCTTCGTAACAAACCTTCGAGTCTGCCCTGTGCACTTGACAGACACTGGAAATTACTACTACCTCGAACACCGCTTCTACCTCCCCAACACTCCCGGCGTTGTGCTACGGCAAGGCACAGATAAATCTGGGCCTAGCTTAGGCGTCGCGAATATTCCCATCGCGGGACGCAATAGTTTTGGAATCGGAGACTTTCAGAATAGACCGGATAAGGTGGTGTGGGAGCATTTGAAGTGTACCGGCTTTTGGACGCATATGCGCTATGAGTTTGAATGGGGTCTGCCTGATGGCACGAGGAAGGTGTTTCATTGGATACGGACGCGGAATAATATTTATGATGATCAAGGAGATTTGGTGTTGATTGAGAAGGAGAAGGAGGATGGTATTTTGGCCGAGTATGTTGGGAAGGGGCTGTTGAAGTGGAAGAAGAGGGGACGGCTACGGATTAAGAATATGGAGGCTTTTGGGGGAGCGTGGGAGAAAGTTGTTTTGTTGACTTGGGGATCGGTTATCGAAGTAAGTGATGCTCTGTCTTAAGAGGCACGCTCTTTTTCTCTGTGTTGTGTCTAACATTTTTCTAGCTTTCGAGACGACGATCACGAGTGCGACGATACTCACCTACTCATTTGATTGGTACGTAATACCATTGCAGCACAGCGTTTTGCAGCATGGCGTTAAGAATATGGGGCGTTTAGCATTAGAGATACACAGTAGATCTTGCGATGCAGCGTGCGTTTGCTAGATTGCTATTTTATGGATGATTACTTTTAGCGATGAGTTGGAAGACATGGCTGTTCTAGACATGCTCTCAGCTCCTCGTAGTTTCTTGGAGACATACCCTTTTGCCTGTTGGCGCTTTGAATTTTATTGATGCTTTTGGTCCACTGTTAATTCGCGCCTTTGCTTTCGTGTTTTCTCGTGCAATATATATGCTAGTTTTGTTGTCCAAACGAAAGTCTTTTGCGCTGCGTCGTTATGCATCCCATCCCCCCCTTCCCAGCTGCAACCGAGAATTATCGCGTTGCATTTCAATGTCCTGTTGGCTAACCTTATCATCTGAATCTCAAGTATAAAATCTATTTTTCAACTGTAATGTATTTGTACGAACAACGAATGGGAATTAGATGGAAACCGACAGGCGAGCTTGACTAAGGACGAACTAGCTGTGGAGCTCAGGAGGTCGCCTAATTCAAACAAGCACTTGTCATCTCATCATCAAGCTTTATCATCAAGCTTTACCAAGCGGATCCATAGTGATAAGCCTCTATCTTTAATTTCTTGCTGTGGCTGCATATAGCAGCTCAATCTCAATGCCAATGCTGGGCATGCTAGCTCGCCCATGAAAACCAATCCGCGTTAGGCAGGCCTTCATTAAATGACTTGGCGGCTCTTGGCATTTCATACAAGCATCTAGTTGATCTACAATACGACGGGTACCGGAGCATTTTCACCTCGGGAGGCGGGATCCAAGCGCAGTTCAATGTATACGGCTTGGCGACTATTTGAAGCCGGTATCAAGTGTTACTTGCTGTATACGGTAACAGCCGCTTGGCGCGCTTCAACATTGGCAGTGAAGAGGAGCTACTTTATATGGTAAGAACCACCTTGGCATATTTTGTCAATGTGATCAGACTGGTAAATTATACGCCTCAGATGCTCTTCTTATCTTGAATTTAGGAACCCCGGGGTTGCTTTTCCCCTTGGCGCGCTTAATGGGGGTGTTTGCAACGCGAGAATGTGGGCAACACTTGCAAAAGTTGGGGTAATTGGTTCATTTCAAGGTCCCATTTTTGCGTTGTGATATTGAGAGCCAGTGTTATGGAGGTGAAGAAGGGTATATAAGAACTCGCGTCGCTCGTGTTGAATTTGAAGAGCATCTCCCAGCACACCTCTCAAGTCAAGAACAGAGCTCAGATCTTTCATTTCATCATGATTTCCAACATCCTCCCCGTTGCTGCCCTTGCTGGCGTTGCCATGGCTGCTTGTCCTTTGTCTATTGAAATCACCGGTACTACTGACCATGTTGCAAATGTTGCGGTTACCAACACTGGTAGTGAGACGGTTACTGTTTTCAAGGGAAACACTGTCTTCAGTGATCACGCTACCGCTGATCTTGCGGTCACAACTGCTAGTATGTTCATGTCCTCAATCTGGGTGATTCGAAGTGTGTTGTCGCTGACGCTGACTATATGGCAGATGGAACCGCACTCCCATTCGAGGGTGTCTTCGTCAACTACAAGCGCTCAGGCCTCGCTGCTGAACACTTCCAGACCATTCAGCCTGGAGAGACAGTTACTGCTGCTGTCAACGCTGCCAACAGTAAGTGACACTTAACCATTCCAAAATTGCATCTCTTACTCTGAATTCCTTGCTCTTCACATAAGTCTAAATACCCCCCCCCCCCCCTTTTCCCCCACTCGCTAGAATCATCCTCGCGTGTTTTGGAGAAATAAAATTGACTTCATGATCATCTAGGCTACCAACTGGCTGGCATTGAAACTGCTCAGGTCACTGCTCAACAGGACTTCCTCTACGTGACCGGTTCCACTGCTCCTACGGCTTTGGCAGACATGACGGTTTGCGATAGCCTCGAGTCGAACACTGAGACTATCTATGTCGACCAGACCACCGTTGCAGCGTAAGTCCCATCCAACCCACCAAACCCTCACTCACCCCCTTCCCTCACACTCACCACCTTTGCCCAAAACTAACTTGTCTCCTCAGCGACCACATCACAGCCGGCAAGAAGAAGCGCTCTACCATCCCCTCCCGTATCCAGAAGCGCGCCATCACCTACGCCTCTTGCACCACAGCCCAGACCTCTTCGTTGAAAATCAGTGTTGCTGATGCTATTTCAATGTCTGAAGCTGCATATACTGCTGCTGGGACTGGGGCTGATTATTTCACTACCTGGTTCATTTCGACTGCTGAGGAGTCCAAGGTCCAGAGCATCTACAACGATGTAACTTACCCCCTTCCCCCTTTCCAACCCTTCTAACACCCCCCAGGTCTCCAACGTCCAAACCACAGCCCCCGAAATCTCCTGCACAGACAAATACTCCGACTGCACCGACGGCACCGCCCTCCTCTACACCGTTCCCTCCGACAACACCATCGTCCCCTGCCCGGACAACGGATTCTGGGACTTCTCGCAAGAATCTGCTACATGTACCAACGATGATTACGATATGGCGGGTTCGATTTTGCATGAGATGACCCATTTGTATGGGACCGAGGATTGGGCGTATGGACCTACTGCTGCCAAGAAGTTGGGTGCTGTGAAGGCGGCGAATAATGCTGATACGTATGAGATGTATGCGGGGAGTGTGAGGTTGGGAGGTTGTACTACTGGTTAAGTGCATATTACGGGTTTGGTGGGTATTAGGTGGGGTAGGTAGGGGATTGAGGAATGATGGTGGAGGAAATGGGGTAGGTGGGCGAGGGGGCTTGTAGGGAGGAGGTAACAGGTATATACACGTGGAAGTAACGTACATACAGTAACCCTACACTTGATTCGCAATCGTTAGCAATTCGAGGAGTTAGTCTCAGATTGCATTTACCCACCCCCTCTTTCTGGCAGCGCTCTCTTTTCTCTTCGTTGTCAGCCATGGTTTTGTTCTCGGTATTGACGACCACATCATCGGCAGCACCAGAGCTGTAGACGAACTGAGCATTACTCATCTATGGAAAATTTTATTCATCGGCCTTCTCCGGGTAGGCGACTAAGAATAAGCATCGCAGGGTAACCTCCCGCGAATAATCTTCTCTCAAAAAAACAAATCATCTCTAAATAATCTAATTATATAACCAAACCAAATAAGGAAAACGAGAATCTCCGGGTAACCTGGCGAGAATAGGCCTTTTTAAAATTTTACTTTTCATCTCCGGGTAAGTGAACGAGAATAAGAATCTCCGGGTAACCTAGGTGGGAGGTGACACGGCGGGGTAACCTCGAAATTTTCTCCGGGTAACCTAGGGAGAATAAGGAATCCCCCTCCCCCTTAAAATTTCCTTAGAAAAAAATCATAGCTAAATCCACGAGTTTGTCTCCTCAATTACCGAATCTTAGAGATGGAGAAACCCAAACTTGAATTCCTCAGCCTTAGAGTGTCAGATCCGTGTCCAATCGAAGCTGTTCAATTATGATCTGTTTTCCAACGAATGCCTAGATCCCAATATAAATCTTCCATGCGCTCTTCTCTACTGAGAAGAACAGCGGAGTTGCATAGTCGCACAGAAGCCTTCACAGCGATCTGCTTCATAGGGCTTGATGGGTCAGAAAATAACTCGAAGAATCAAGTCGCTAGGTAATTAGAATACGAGGAGACGAATGCGAGAAAGATAAAAATCGAGGCTGAGCGGAGGACGTAAACTGTTGCCGCTGTGAAATATTCGAAGTCCAAAAATCGTTTAGGAACTAGTAAGATGGTAGAAGCACTTATCAAAACCATAGAGAGATACGAAGAGGCAGCCGCTTGAGACCAAATGTCCGTCACCCTAGCCCATCTTTTGTTCCATCTTCACTCTTCAACCAAATTTGGAAATCGCAGAGTTTTGATGCGCTTTGCAAACAAGTGCGGATATCCACACCGAGAATAAGGGCGAATCATCGCCTATGTAATGCTTCTTTGTCTCGTCTTCCTCGACTCAGATAGGCGCGCAGACCATCGCCGACTCATCCTCGCTAATAACATGTGACCGGGACGTTGGAAAACTTTTGTTGCACATCGCACAAAAGTTGAGTGTTTTCGCTTAATGGGTGGTACGTGCGCGAAAAGCAGAAACCATCAGCACGTGATGTAGTATCCAGTTTCGGTTAGCTTTGGTAGTGGGGCGCTTGACAAACCTTCCGCCCTCCCCAGCAGCGGGTTCAAGTTTAACAGCAAAACGCCGCTGGAGAATGCATGTAATCCCGAAAGACACACTTGATATAACAGGAAAAGATTATCGCATTTTGAAATTCTGCTGGTGAGCTGGTTCGAGATGATAATCAGATAAAGCATATTCACCTGTCACGCTTGAATAGACGCAGAAAAAGAAACAGCCAACGAACTAGCACCTCGCGATAGGGAAAGTTTCTTTTTCTCTAGGAGTTTGCATATTACTAGCAGTTATAACAACATTCGTTCTTGAATTTCAAAGCATTTCTAGGCTGCATCTTTCCTCAAAGCCCCACAACAAATCTTGGTCCCTCACGAAAGAGTATTTCCAGCACTAGCAGGAACAGTACTCTCAATCGAAGCCGCAGAATCAGCAGCAGCAATAGGTCTCCCCGTAAGGTTGACAAAAAATCCATCTTGAGCATAAGAGAACGCCCCCGAGTCAACATAGGCGTTAGCCACGCAATCACGGCCAAGATAAGTATCGCACTTCGCGAGGTCGGCCGCTTCTGAGCTGAATAGCTGGCCCACGAATCCGACGGCTTGCACGATATTCGGAACGTTGTTGAAGTAGTTGCCTTCGTAGATCCCCATGCCGTCTGCTGTACCCTCGAGAGCGTGGCCACTGTTGTCAGCCCAGACATTGTTGACGGCGTGGAAGATGGTGTTTCCGCTCAATGCGGGAGTGCGACCCGAGGTGTAGTAAACGTAGTTTTCTGAGGTAGGATGGTTAGCAAGTAAATTTTGAGAAAAGGAAGCCAAGTTGAGTGGTTTGAAAAGGAAAATAGAAAAGGGCAGAAACAACTTACTGTAAAAAGTGATAAAGTCTCCCGAGCCGACAAGCTCGATAGCCCAGTACGTATGGTCATCACAAGTTGCCGAGTAACTAGTCTCGCCATTGAGGAAGCTGTTGGAGATGGTCACAGCATTACTTGATTCATGTCCAAAACTGTAGTGTTGTCGGCCAAGGTTCGACGTCGTCACATGATCAATCCAAATCATGTTCGTGTCGGAAAACACCAACGCATCTCCGCCCCAAACATATTGCGGATTCAAATTCGTGATTTCGATGTTTTGCACGATGATGTTGGACACGCCGACGAAGCGCAACCCCTTTCCATTCAGCACCGTGTTGGTGCCAGTGCCAACGAGAGTCTTGTCCGATTTCACGTCGATGCCTTGATACCCCGCGACGTCGACGGTCGCGTCGTAGAGCGTCGCGTCGTTACAGCCGCCAAGCGTGTTGAGCAAACCCTGGCCACCATTAGATGGGTTACAAGTGTATGTGTTGCATGCTTCGATGGTTTCCGTGCCCTCCGAGCCGACGAAGTCGAAGGTTCCTGAGATGACGATGTTTTGCGGTGAGGAGGAGGTGAGGTAGCTTTTCAATTCGGCGATGGTCGTCGGATAAACTGGCGCGGCGTCGCCACCTCCCGTGACCCCCTCCGCAAAACCAGGTGCTGTTCCTGTGACGATCGAGGATTGCGCTGCAGCAAGATGACCGTAGGTCAAGGCCACTGCGGCGACAATGTGTTGATGGAATAATTGCATGATCGAGCGAGTATACAGTTTATCGGCTCTTGTTAGCTTCAGTGGTGAACATTTCAGACCAGCGGGGAGCTTCTTTTATTTATGTTCTCTCATTTCCTCTCACTCTCCATCCCCCCTTCATTCGCATCCATACCATATGCCGCAAAGGAAATTTTCCATGGGAAAATCTTGTACCGGCACTATAATTGTTCCTGAATAGTTTCCGGGGCCTCGAGATTTCCTACAGGTTCAACGGAATTTATTTGAACAATTTTGCGTACTGTCCTTCCATAATAGGTTTTGCTGCAGGAGGTGGGATATCTGTTGGTGGGTACTGTGGATGGTCGTTTGTATCAACTAGAGCGTTGCTGCAACTTATTTTCCTGGGCATTTTACAGAACTTCGAGTTAATCTTGCGTTTTGGATTTAAGATTGGGTTGGCTCCGTGCGCCCCTTGCGAATGGCCTCACTTTAACCTTAACCGAGCTCTACGCCCAGTGTGCGAGAGGATATTCATAAAACTTTAATTCATTCAAGTTCATTCTCAATTCCTTTGGCCAAGGTCCGAAAGTCCGAACGTTCTTGATATTTATCTTGGTCCAATTAAGGTCGCTCCACCCAACTCCATATCATTCAATTCATTCATCTTTGCTCTGTATCAATTAGAATTAGACTTAAATTCTAGCGGATAAGCTTAAATTGGGTTTGAATTTAAGGGTAAATTTAATTCACTCATTCATTTTCGTACACTGTTTACGCTTCTTTTCGCAAACGTTTTTTCAGAAGCGTGAGCGTCTTATGAAAAGGTATAAGACGCTTACGAACATAGACGCTGTTTTTAGGTCATTATATTCAATTTGTATCATTATTTCCTCCTGGCAAGAGACCTGAAGAGATCAATTATCTGACTCCTTTCAATCTATTTGTACAGTTCTCGATGAAGTATGGTACCCCCTCAATTTCAGCGAATTCAACTTCTCTGAGAAGTGTAAGAAGTTGTAGAAGCTCTCTACAACCAAGACTCAACAGCAACGAAGGCCGAAATTTGCACACTCAAAATAAGAAAGGGTCCTTTTTAAGATGGAAATTTGCAAAACTGCCCCCCATTCGATTTAAGGGGGTAGTTTTGCAATATTTTTATTGCAAAACTACCCCCTTCTAAATTTTAAACATAGCTTCTATGATTAATGATAGATGCAAAAGATTCCTCGCATTCAGAGCTCTGTTTTGAGCATATCGCGACTCATATGCGACAGTTGTGGCGTGCGCAATACTGGTTTTAAGTTGGGGTGGTCGTCGCGAGTTGGAGGGGGAGCGCGCCATTTGTGGCACCTGCATGAACCACTACGCCGGCGACGACGAACTGCTGCACCCCCCTTTTTTGCGCGCGCGACGACTACCCTACTTTGAAATCGGTATTGCGCATCCCATAATTGACCTATATGAGCCACTATATACTCAAATTATCGGTTTTGGAGTCGTGGTTAAGATGCGAATTAAAGAAGGGGGTAGTTTTGCAAATTTGCGTTTTTATAAAATGGTTCGGCTCCGATGTAAAATTCTGGGGAAACCAGGGTCCCCAGATTCCATACAAATTATTTACAGTACAATCGAAACGGTCCTCCACGATCCTACATGCTCTTCTGAAGAACAGGTTTTTTGGAATAGGGCGAAGTAAAGGGGGGGGCTTACCTTCTTATTCTACGTAAAACATTCTGTGCGAAAGAAAAAGGAAGAGTCAGCATTCCTTCCCTCATCCTTTCTCATCCTTCCTCATCCTCATCACAAAATAAGCTTAAGCAAGCAATCTCTCTCTTTCCAGCCCCGGCTGGTAAACTCCAATCTGGTCGGTGACTAGAGGTTCGATAGTGTACGTGACCCCAACACCATAACCGTCCGCCTAGAACCTCTAGAACATCTCCCTAAGGGACCTGACTTTTGGCCTATTTGGGATTTTAGCCTATTTAGGTAAACTCCGATCTATAAGCCGAAAATCAAAAGAATTCTCTATTAAATTCAATTTTTAATATCTTTTTAATAAATCGAATACTTATAAACCCCATTTCTTTCAAAGAATTCAAATATATAATAATATATTATTATATATTTTATTTAAATTAAGTCCTATTTTTGAGGAAAAAAGAAAAGTTCTCGATGGCCCCCCCTCCTTCTAAGCGAGCGTGCAGCCCTTTTGGCCCAATCGTCTCATTAGTCATTTCTTTCTACCCCCTACCACCCCCCCTAGTCCCCAAGGGAGAACGGTAAGAGTCCCCTGAGGACCCGAAGGTCGACTCTTATGATAGCACCGATAAGATTGGGTAAACTCCCGATCGAAAAGTTAAATGAGCCTCAATCCCTCTCAGCTATGCTTCTTATGACGTCTTTTGAGTAGCGTTACATCTGTTTCGTTTCTCGCCAAGCTTCTTGAACTACGCCCCTCGTTTCAAAGCCTTTTCCTTCCGCCCAAAATATATATTAAGACTTGGCATTGCGGCGCGGTGCGGCGAAACATTTTGTTGTTCGGTGCAGCGTTCTGTCGCTTATTATCCCAGATGATCGGTCGGCCGAGGCGATTTTTGAGAGTGCATTGGTCGAGAGCTACGAGGGGATGTGATGTTTGGTTACTCGTATAGGTACACGGGACAACAACTCACCCCGTCAAAAACTAAAACATATACAATTCTTTTATTTCATATCGTAACATTGCATATATAGGCTCAAAATGAAGCTAGAATCTTAAATTATGAATGCATTAAATAAAATCTATTCATTTCTTAAGCCTTAATTTTATATATAATTATTTAATAATTATTAAAATTAAAAAATAGAAAGTTGAAATTAAAATTAGATGGATTGGATCAGAATTTTACTATTCTCATCCCAGGATTCTATTCTTTTATTCATATTTAAAGCGGTTGTTTTTTAATGGAATTTGGTGGGGGACCGGGGGGTGAGTTGTTGTCCCGTGCGAAGCGTTGTCCCGTGTATACGAGTACTACTGAACCAATTTTAAGGCCTGCTAGCGCTTTTCTACTTCGTATAAAATTTAGTGAGCTGGAGACGGGAGGTGCCGGTCAGATGTTGGGCTGTGTTTGGGTGCAAAAATTGCCTCTTAAGCTACGGAGGAGATGATGTGCCTCATGATACCAAGCGTTGTCGATGGATTATTTCAATCATGGCTTTTGCTCTTAGGGCTTGAGTACTTACGTTTTTCATGTTAAGTTGTTTTCTGATTAGCCGTTTTGTTTGGTTTCAACCCGAAATATAATCTCGTTGCTATTTATACTTTTTCAGGAAGTTTCTCGAAGTTCTCAAATTCAATCCCGTTGTCTTACTGCGCCTTGTCCATCTTTTCGAATCGTATAGCACTATCCAAAGAGGAGCGAAGTTCATCTCCCCCAGATCAGATTTTCCATCAGCAAAGGATTTGCGGGTGATACCCATGAGCGTGGTGACATTAGCCATATGCTATAGCCTACACACGAAGGAATGTACATCAATCTCATCATGACTGTATGAGCGTATACACTTTCAAAATGATTGTTCAGCAGCGCAAAAAAATTGTCCCGTCTCACTCAGGGCTATGCCGGCGATGAAATGAAGGACCCCTCGAATGATGTTTATACATTTACTATAAGAATACCGGATTTCCTTCCCAACTTGAAATCATTACTTCGTGCTTTCAAGCTCACTGTCTTTAGTCAAGTTATCCTTCCCACAATTAGACTTGTTGATACGAATCTTCAGATTCTTTTGGACAGCAGTCAACTTCTTCAATATGAAGCTCCTCCAGACTCTCCTATTCGCGGGCAGCGTCTCGGCACTCATCGCCGGACGTTCCTCCACACCAGCGCCCTACCTCCGTCCAGATACAGATGCCCTCGTACCAGAAGGATACATTGTCCGATTCCACCCCAACCACACCATCGAAGAGCATTTCAGCAACATCGGCTTCGACATTCGTGCTTTCGCTTCCGTGTTCATGGAAATGCCCGTTCTGAATGCCTATCTCTTCGAACTCTCCGAGGCCAACGATACCCTAATCCACGACTACATCCGTCATGACCCCGGAGTTTTGCGCATCGAACACGATGAATATCTGCAGGAACAACATGTTGTGTTTAATCGCGAAGAAGCGCCACCACCATCGACGTTTGTGGAGCGTGTGAAGGAGAAAATTAAGAGGTGGAGTGTTAGTATGTGTTCAGTGGCTCCTTGGGATCAAGTGATGATTACGCTCGGCAAGACCATGAACTTTGGAGGCGAGGCGAATGTTGGAAAGAATTTTTACGCACAGTACACGTTGCAGAACAATGGCCGGGGTGTCAACGTGTATGTCTTTGACTCTGGTATCAAGATTGAGCATGAGACTTTCAGGGGTTACGATGGCCGCCAGATCGCATCTCATTTTGGGGGCAAGTTATCCGGACAAGCATCACCATATTGCGGCGCGGGCGTTGTTATGGTAAGTCTTTTATTTCAGTTTTCTCCAATTTACATCTTATCTAAATCAGTGGCTAATCATTTCAAGGACGATTTATTGGGACACGGCACGCATGTAGCTGGTATCATCTCGAATCGTGATGGAGGAGCCACGACTTACGCAAAATTGATCAACGTCAAAGTCCAAAAATGTGGCGGCACTTTGGGCAAAGCAGCTGCAGCAGTAAACGACGTAGTCACAGAACACAACAACAACAAGAAAAATCCACCAACAGGATGGATGGGTTCCGTTATCAACATGTCAATCGGCTGGACGACCATCAACTTTGGACTCATTGAAGATGCCTTGGCCGCCGCTAACTCGGCTGGAATTCCTATCGCCGCTGCAGCCGGTAACGAGAGACAAGATTGGCTTGAAATTCCAGCCCGATTCGCAACCACTTTCAGCGTTGGGGCTGTGGATATTAATTACAATCGCTGGACAGGCGGCTACGCAGGGATCAGAGGTTCCAACTACAACAAGAAGTTGAATATCTGGGCACCCGGGAAAACGGTTTATTCATCTTTTATCGATACCGAGAATAGTGCAGTGACAAACAAATACGAATTCGCTAGTGGAACCAGCATGGCCACTCCACATGTGGCTGGTGTCATGGCCATCATGATGGGCTATGAAGGCTACAAGAAACTCACAGCTCAGAACGTATACGATCGCTTGACCGCCAACGCTATTGCAGCCGTGGTCTCGGACAGTGAAATTGTCCGTGTTGGAGCGACGCTGAATCTCCTGCAATCGGGGATTAACAGTGGCAAAAGAGGAAACTCGCCCTATCCATATGACGGTATTCCAAAGAGCGAACTCAAGAAGATGGCAGTTGCTGTGGAAGCCGCACGCGCGGTCTCTTCCAGTGTTGCTCCTGCTGTCGTTTCCACGGCTACTGGTTCTACTATCGAGTCAGAAGGTGTACATACCGCTGCAGCTACATCGATTACAGTCGTCCATTCTACCATCACCATTAGTAAGTAACCCTCTTCCCTACCCATCTCCTTGCACAAAACTAACCTCACCCAGCCCAAGCCTACCCAACCGCAGCACCTCCTGCGGATGACACCAACGACCTCGACGAAATGATCGAAGTCGACGATGGAACCGATCCTTCTGACCCACTCAGCTCTTTCTTCGCAGTCAGCACTACAGCACCGACATCCACATCTACCGCCCCGGCACCTTCGCCAACAGCTTGTCATTGCAATGAAGATGGCTGTACCGCCGATCCTCCCGGAGCAGATGCAGGCTGTTGCGGAAACGGAACTTGCGGTCCAAATGTTACGCAAGACTAGCCCTTCTTTCTTCATTTTTTGGGACCGTGACTATATTTTCTTGGCATTGCGGCGTTTTGGGTTGAACTGTTTGATGCGAAAGGTCATTTGGCCCAGATCCATTTTCGGAAAAGGTCTTTGTCACATGCATAGCGGGAAAGGCGTTTTGGATTTACGGTGTAGACTACACGGGGTTTATGGTTAGCCAGGGTTGGGATTGATTGGGATTTCTCCTGGTCAGGAACTCCAGGAGAATCATGTGATTGAATAGAACAGCCACGTGATGTTTCTGTATATATTTGACCTCGTAAATGTAGCTCTTTCTTCTTCTTCGGAAACATACATACTGTCTCTGACTCTTAGTGATATTAGTGTTGAGTGTGGGATAACTGAAGATCAATTCTACTGTGGGAGATTCTAGATATATGCGCACTAGCGTGCTCGCTAAGCAGCACCACGTGCCAACATTCCCCCGAATCTACCACAGCCTTAAACATAAAGCTATTCCCAACTTTTCTCCACTTTTCTTCCTCCTTATTTCCTAGTATGTATCCCCCCGAGTTCCAACATCCCCAAAGCCTTGCTCAATAGCATTCCCCCGAGTTTTAACTTCCCCCGGATCTGCTTCTTCTCCCTTCTAATCTCGCTTAATGCCTCCGTAGGGGGCCTCCTTATGCCTGGTATCGCTATCTCTTATCATCACATCTTCTGAGACCTGCTATATAAAGAAATAAGAATCCACCGTTTATATTCATTATCATATCTTCATTTAATATAATCGTATAGAATAATACGGGTTCTTATATTCCCTTCTCTCATTATTATATCTTCTAAGACCCGTTATATAGAATAATATAAATTCCAGAACTTATAATACCTTAATCCTAAGATCTTTTATATTATTCATCCTTATCGTTATATCTTTATTAATATACTACCGGTATATAAAATAATACCAGTTTAATTATTATAAGTAATAGTCGTAACCTTTAATCTAAGGACTTTTCCGATACCTTAAACCTAATACAGATTAATCTACCTTAAAGGTTACTTAAGGTTTTTTCTTAGTACTTACCTTATATAAGAGCTTTCCGATTTGTTTATATATCTCTACGAAAGTTTTACTTATAGAGTAGAATATTAGTAATAGTAGTAATAAAGGTATCGTAATAGTTAATAGTCGGATTCGATATACTTCTCCTCTTCTCTCCTTCTCTCCTTTCCTCTCCTCTCCCCTCTCCTTCTCTCTTATCCTATCATTTCCCCCACTTTTCATTAAATACTTCCGGCAGAAAATATACTTAATTCATCTTCATATGAGATAAGACGAGGTATACTATAAGATAGGAGGTAAATATATTAGCGTAAATAAAGATAAGGCACGAGCAATAAGGTTATAAGGCACTAGACCAGAGAATTATTTAAGGTTCTTTAGCAATAATTGACAGCGGCACAGCGAAGGCGCGCGCGGGCGTATAACCTGTTGAGTGTGGGATAACTGAAGATCAATTCTACTCTCGCTAAGCAGCACCATGTGCCAACAATTAGAAACGGAAATTTGCAAAACTACCCCCCAAAATCGATTGGGGGTAGTTTTGGGGGTAGTTTTGTACAGATTCCGATTTTGGGGGGTAGTTTTGCAAATTTCCGTATTAGAAATCTTGAAATATGTTCATTGTTCATATTAAGAGAGAACTAAATGGATGTTTAATATACCGCAATAATTACTTTAGAGCCCCCACCCTGGCCTCAACGTGCCAGACCATGGAGATCAAAATGACAGAGGTTCTTTCACGGGAAGTCTCCCATTAACCTCAATTCTCTGTATTGGTCTGGCACAATGAAGCCCTGCTCTAAACCGCACAATACGACAAGTTAACAAATCACATTAGCTTTCCCCCACAAGAAATTCTCGAAAAATTGTCGTGGAATATAAACATCATCCAGAACACTCGATACTTAGATGCATGGCCTGAATAGAGAAGAGAGCATCACAATAAATTTATTTTAAGAAAGGGGGTTGGTTCATGGCACAAAAAACGAAAAAATAAGAGGTTATAAGAATAATAAAGTTAATAATTACAATGAATGAAGTTAAGGATTTCCCACCGGCTAAAAGGAGACTTAGCTCCCGTAATAGCATACCCCCCGAAAAGTAAAGAGGTGAAAAATATGAAACGTAAGAATGAGCTTGATGGTTCATGAGGATTCGTCAAGTTACCAAGAGCTATGGAATATTGTCGACTAAACATTCCACCTACCTAGGAGTATTGATACACACATCCAAAGACCCATCCAGAAGTAAGGAGTTCTTACGTCTGAAAGACTTTAACCGAGTTAACCAACCAGTACGCCTCACTGTACGCTTCAGGATGCCCACGCACAAAGGCATCGCACGTCGCAACACCCGTCTTCTTCGCGCAAGTTGTAGTCCAGTCACTACCAGCATCGGCACCACAGAACGTAGTATCAAACTGGATAGACTGCGCGGCAAAATTCTTATCAATATCGCAATCTCCCTGCGCCTGTTCGAACGCTGCATCTGGGAGGCCCCAGGATGCAGGATTCGGAGTGCCGGCAGTGATATCGGCAGGGATTTTGGAACGAGGGAAGAAGTAGATGCGGATGAAGGTTGACTCCCACCACATTGCGTAGACACCGCCTCCGGCAGCGTTGACGGAATCGCCGTATGAGCCCGGGGGCGCGATACGGGAGCAGCCGGCGTTGTCGGGGATAACTTGGCAGTTGGTGAAGTTTTGGTTTAGAGTTCCTTGCTGCGAGGCAGCTTCGAAGGGGAAGGAACATGTGAGCTTTTCATCTGTGTGGAGGGTCATGTACGCGGAGTCGATATCATTGAAGCCCTCAAGAATATCGATTTCTCCGTAAGGAGCACTGGGGTCCGTGATGATGGTCCAGAAGGCAGGCCACGTCCCACAATCCGATCCAGGGACGTGGGCGAAGTCCCCGATGAGGAGGCCGCGTAGGAAGGTGTCTTTGCTTTGGAGGGCGACGGAGGGACGCCCTTCTGAGGTGGCGGGGATGATGGAGGTGTTGTCGACGCCAAAGTAGACTTGGGAACCGATGATACGGGTCAGGTTAGCGCTCTGAGCAGCGGCTAGGGACTGGTAGGATACGGTGCCGTGGGTTGGGTCTGGTGCGTCGGAGAACGTGAAGGAGTCGAACCAGTTGGTGGAGTCGTAGTTGTGCACGAGCTTGTAGGCACCACCGCTTGGGGATGCTGAGGGTGAAGCTGATGTACTTGTGCCGACTGAGGAACTGACTGGTGTTGACGAGGACGAGGACGAGGCTACTGCACTGCTAGTTGAGGAGATGCTAGCTACAGAAGGGATCGAGGAGGTCGTCGTCGCTCCAGGAGAGGACTTGGAGGAGGAAGATGTTGACTTGCTGCTCTGAACCGTGGACGAGGTTACGGGCACATTTGGTTGAGACGCCAAAGGTGTTGTAGATGTGACGAGAGTCGAAAAGGGAAGTCCAGGTACAACTACTGTTAGTGGGACAGTGACCGTGGTGAAGGACCACGAGACACTAGTCTCAGTGACCGTCCACTCACCGGATGAGTAGACGACAGGTACGTAAGCAGTTGTTGGGATTGCGGGAATCGTGTAGGAGGGAATTGTGGGTATGACAGGAGTCGCGCCAGGAATTCCAGGTACTTGAATTACCGTAGGAATGGTAACAGTGAGTATAGAAATAGCGACGATGGTCTCCGTGAACATCTGCGCAAAGGTTGTCCCGAATAGGAACGTGAGTCCAAAAATAAGATTCATGGTGAAAATCATACTTGGAGATTTGAATGTATGGATTCAAAAAGGTTAGGGAAAGGAGAGAGTGGAACTCGACGCGAGAAGATCTTTTATAGTTGCGCGTAAGTCTTGAACAATAATATTATCTATCTGAACTGAATGTAAACAGAAGCAACTTGGCAGTGAATAGATAGTTATCGAGTAAACTTCTTTTGTCTCGTAGCGTTGAGCAACAAAGAATTTTCTCTTGCCAAGGCAAAAGTTGCTGCCTGTGAAAGGGAAAACGATACCATTATTGCAGCAGCCAATAACATTGCGTAGGCGCTTTCCATCTCTTTGCCAGCGTGACTATATTTAGAAGTCAATACAAATACATTGTTCTCCCAAAATACTTCTTGTTTTTTCGAGTATGGAAGTTTTCGGCACTAACAACCGAATTTGAAAGTCGAATTGTGGTAAGAAATCATAACGGCTACATGAGCCGGCTTGGCTGTTCTTCTGATGTAGTATTGTCAAAGATGCAAGATGAAATTCGGACTCAAATGTCGCAACCTCCAACCAGGGCACCTTATGTATAAACCCTGTCATTAAGAAGATCGCTCCGCGAACATCGCCAACGCTCCAGCTCAAGCTGGTATTGTAGGACATTGTCACTGCCGCTATCTTCGCGCCGTAGCCAGCCATGCGTGCTTCTAATAGAAATGCTTGAGATGATGGAGAAGATGAAAAAAGAACAGATTTTTGATAAGGAAAAATAAAACAAAAATAAGTGAGAAGAATAGCAGCGAGAGCACTGTGGAATGAGCGGCACGAACTCGCCACGAAACCAACGGTCGCATTGCCAGGAAGGGTAGGAGCTATCGAGGGCCAAGATTTCGAATAGAATGATTTTAATGGGGAGGGTTGTGAATAACATCACTCTCGCCCTTGAAGGCATGGTGATTGCTTTGCAAGTCTGTCTCTATTTTCAGGGTAACCTCAGAATAGAAATATAACAACATGGAGTAAAGTGCAAAAAATCGTAATGCGCAAAAAAGGTGTGGTAGCAGATCAGCGTCTTGGCTTCCTCAACAAAAAATAGTAGAGGATGAAGGGGATTTGCGAGGTTATGATGCGGCTTAAAATAGAAATATGAAAATACTGTACAGGCACGCACGTACGTGTATGCCATCTCAGCCTCTTTGACTAGCTCTTTGCTACCTGCTCCTACACAAGAGAGTGTCTCGAAAGTGTACAGTACAGTGCAGTACAGTACAGTACCAGACAGTGCCAAGAGGATTTGCGCGAGGTTGTACTGCGAAAAACGTAAGAAGGGTTGGGGACTCGCAGCCAGATGGCCTCAATGCGAGGCTCAATGCTTGCTGGGTGATCAGGGGGCGCCGCGACATCTTGCTGGTTGTGGTTGTATTGTGACGCTCCGCTGGTCCTCCGGAGGCCACTGCCGTGGAGGCCGTCTTCGCTGCGCTCTGTTAACCTCACTTACCACATACTCACTTGCCAGTGCCATACTCACAGGAAACTATTCTCACTTTCAAGCGCAGCGAGCCACGGGGGTCTGGGGGCTGGCCCCCATGAGGCATTCAAAGGCATGAAAACACATGCAGGAGTGAGGAGCACCGTTTGCCATCTGGTTTGCCGTCTCGCCGTATAGCATTACGAGTACCGATCTCGTAGTCCGGGGTAGAGCACGGGCGTAGCACTACTTTGGCGCTTAGGCCGTGACGAGGCCCGTCCTCGGCGCTTTATCTGCCTCGGTTAGTCAGCGAACCCCCCTTCACCGGCGTCGTCTGAGCTGACGAAGGTAGCCTGCCGTGCCTATACCAAATCCAAGCATCCTTCAAGCATCTTTCGTCGACGGCCACCAAGTCGCCACAACTGTGGTCGCAATCTTCGTTCAAGGGCTGCCATTTCCTCTCAAGCGTCTCGTCGACGATGAGCAGGCATCAGGGTCGCGGCAGATCTATATAATCAGTATTCCAACCCCTCTTTGAAGCCCACAGTACCGGTATCCCATTCTGACACCGGCCTACCCAGATCTCCGCATCATCTCTCCATCTCTCCATCTCCTTCAACACTTCCAGTCAACAAAAATCTCCTTCATCATGGGCAATCGAGGCAGACCATCCCTCAAGATATCTTCCGCCGCTCGACTGGAACGTCGTCGCGCGCAACTCGCCGAATCGCAGCGAAAATGCAGAGCGCGAAAGCGGCAAAGCAAGGCAGACGATAGCGAGAACTCAGCGCATAGCAGCAGCGCATCAGTGTCTCCACGCGCCGACGTCTTTTCGCCGAGAATGGTATACTGGACCCAGGAGGAATCGGAGGAGGTCATCGCGACCGTTGGAGATTCGTCCCGCACGAACTCCGAAGTAGGTGCCTTTTCGCACCTACTCCCCATGGACACAGCGCACAATGATGTGGCTGTGTCCGGTGCTTCACCGGCAAGTCAAACTGTTCCAGATAATCAAGCTTCAGAAGCTCATTTTGTAGCCATGAAAACAGAGCCCGCGGTCCTCACTGGAGGTAGCAAACCAACATACGAACCTTGGTCGTTGGATGTGCCATGGTTGCCTAACGAGGCAGGTATCGTGATGGAAAGTGGGCCCATCCAGGACTTTGATATCTTCCTGGACCAGTGCGTGAGAAACGAACCAAGATGTGCTACGGAGAATCAAGCAGAAATACCTAGGACCCCGAGCATGCATGAATATTCTGGGATGCCGGAATCTTCTCCTTCAGCTACTCTCGAATATGTACCGGCCACTCCATCATGGCGAGGAGACGATATGAACATCCTTGAAAGCGATTACCTTTGTCCACAGGCCGATTCTTCTTTAATCGACTACGATCCATGGAATACAACATCGGCAATGTCGTGGGAGATTCTAGGTCTAGAGTGGGATATAGCATCTGCTAAGATGTCTGCCCCGGATACAACTGAACCCGCTGTGTACGGAAATATGCTGCTACCAGCGTTCTTTGATGCCCAACCATTGGAATGGACTGAATTTTAATCAAAATTTGGTCACTGCGCATCTGGTTAGCAATAACTTCCGTCCTGCCTTGCAAACTTATACTCATTTAATTATTTCTTATAGGTCGATGAGCTTTTGAAGTTGTTTCTGCAAGCTTGTTTATATGATGTCTGGAGATTAAGCTGGTTTATGTTTGAGTGGTTCACTGACGGAAATGCTTGAAAATATTGGCAAGCCAGATCGCCCCGGAGGAGCGGGAGGCTCCGGCCGTCGAACGATCGACGAAGATGTCCAATTGGGTGCTTTTTTCGACTTCACCGGAGGCACATGGATAATGCTTGGAAAGCAGGGTGTTATGCTACGTGAAGTAGCTCAATTATTTTTGGCAGACACGATTCTAGTGGTGCAGGGAAACGAACGAAAAGCGCGACAGGGCATCAACTGGAAGGGAAGGTCTGCGGAGAGAAAGGCGCACGCCCTAGCATGGCTTTATACTGGATGGAAAGTGGGATGCCATGAGATGCGGGGTGTGAGTGTGCCTTGCTTCCTGGTGGTAGTTTAACTTTCCAACCAAATTTATGAGTCAATTTAAAGCTCAGCCATCGTTCATAGGTCGCTGTTGTCAACATTTAATTAATGTTGACTTGTTTAGGTAGCACGACGCTTACTCCCGAACCCGAATCTTAGCGTCGCCATAAAACTACGAGTCGGCCGAGTTCCGTCTTCTAACCAAGTTCTATTCTTCCACATACCCTCATTAGCGCCTCATATTTTGGCGTCTACTCCTCTGCGCGACATTCTCCCCGATTCATAGCCTTATTATATAAACTTTGGTTTCTATTTTTGTCACTCGTACATTTTCGTCTAAACGGAACCTTCAATTTTGTTGTTCAGCGTGAACACTGAATACATGCTCGGTCGATTGTACACTTACTAGCGCGAAGGTTATTGGTCTGCGTCCTATATGATATAATAGTCTTTTCGGCCGCACGTCGCTTCCTTTGCCATCGCCACTTGACGGTCACACAATCTTCCTCTTCAACAATTCTCACAAAAATCATTCCTCACATAATGCCACACACCACCACACCCCCCGCAACACCCGAAGACATCCACGCCCTCTCCCAACCATGGGCCACCGAAACCCTCGCCGAAGTCCGTCTCGGCAAAGCAAAACCGTGTTTCGCAGATAAGTTGCCTTCGGCGATTTTCAAGACTGCACAGCCTGGAGCAGTGAAAATTAACAAACTGGGTTGTGAAGGCGATGAACAGGTGTTTATTAGGCATGGCGGACCTGAAAAGGCGTTGCTGCAGTATTGTGCTAGGCATTATGAGAGTTGGAGATATGAGTTGCCCCAGAGTAGGGGGTTGTTTAATGCGGGGGCTTTTGGGGAGAATCTTTTGGGGATAGGGGGGAGTGGAGGGGGAGGGGGGATGAATGAGAGGAATGTTTGTGTGGGGGATGTGGTTTGGATTGGTGAACCTTCCTTATCCCTACATACAAACGAGAATGGGACTATTGGAGAAGGAGGGGAAAAGAGGGGTGTGTTACTAGAGGTTACTGGACCACGACTTCCATGTTATAAACTGAATTACCGTATGCAGGTCAAGGATATAGCGAGAAGAAGTCAGGAGTTAAGACGGACAGGGTGGTTCTATAGGGTTCTTGAGGAGGGGGTTATATGTGGAGGGGATGAGATTTTGTTAGTTGAGAGGAAGGTGAGAAAATCCCATCTCATTATATTTCCTCATATTTCACAATTCGATCCACGTATCACTAACCAACACCACCTTCAGCATCCCCAATGGACAATAGCAACCATCCAACACTACCTCCACATCGAAACGCAAAACATGGATGTCATGGCCAAACTCGTAACCATCCCCGAACTCGGGCAGGAAATCCGCGGTCTCTTCACTAATCGACTGGCGCTGAACCCTGAAGATCAGAATGATCGGCTTTTTTCTGAGGAGATGGGGACGAGTTGGACTGATTACCGGCTTGTAAGAAAATGGAAAGAGACGGATAAGATTGTGGGGCTGAGGTTTGAGAGGGAGGGGGTGGTAGAGAAGGAGGGGGTAAAGCCGGGTTCGCATACAAGGTTGCAACTTGGGGAGAGGGGGGAGATGGTGAGGGCTTATTCGGTGATTGGAGGGGATGGTAAGGGTTTTGAGTTAGGTGTGAGTTTAGATCCGGAGGGTAGGGGTGGTTCTCGTTATATCCACAACATCCTGCAACCCGGCGACATAATCCCCATCTCCAAACCCACCATCTCCTTCCCCCTATCCCCCTCAGCAGACACCCACATCTTCATCGCCGGCGGCGTAGGCATTACCGCCTTCTTAGCCGCCATACAACACCTGAGAAGCAACTATCATCTCCATTATCTCGTCAGAAACACCGCAGATATCGCGTTCCGGAAATATCTTGAGGGAAATCGATATTTGACTATTTGGGATAAGGAGGCAGGGAAACCGTTTCTTGTAGATGCTGTTCTGGGGAAGGGGAATGATCGGACACATATCTATACATGCGGTTCCACCCGTCTGATGTCTGCTGTTCGCGATTCGGCTGCTGCTCTTGATATCCCGAGGGAAAATTTGCATTTCGAAGCTTTCACGGCCCCTCCCCAAACTCACCGCGAACCCTTCGAAGTCGAAATCGCGAGTGCTAGTGCTAGCCAGGACTCGAAACCAGAGGTTGAGAATACGGAACTGCTAGCAGAAACTCAAAGCACGAGACTAAACGTCGAGAATGCTAATACGAAATTGGTAGAGAATACTCGTACGAAATTAACAGTTCCCAAAGAAAAAACTTTACTAGCGGTATTAAGGGAAGCGGGTTTCGATGTGGAGAGTAGTTGCGAGGTAGGCAATTGCGGGACTTGTTGGGTGAGTGTTAGGGAAGGGGAGGTGGTGAAGTGTGGGGATGCGGGGGATGAGAGGGGGAGGGGGATTTTGGCTTGTGTGGAGAGGGGGAGGGGGGTGTTGGTTTTGGAGTTGTGAGAGGGAGGGGGGTTGAGGTTGGGGAGATGGGGAAGGTAGTGTCCTCGTCATGTGTTCGAATGAGAAGTCTGTTTGAAGTCTTTGATTTCTTGAAGAGAGTGGCTATGAAAGGGTTTGTGCGTATCTTTAATGGTTCCCTTTATTTTGGCGGCTTACACTCTATTTAGTGATTTTAAATGACATGTCATACACTAATCGTTTGTAATATGTAATATGTAACGATAAAATCGTCGTCATAACGCATTTGTCATAAACCATACACGTGATCACTTAGACTTCCGAAAACGGCTAGCGTAGCTACAAATATAGCTTCCCCGAGCTAGGAATCTTATATTTATTAAAGACTTCCGAAAGTACGGGTCTGTGCTTTCGCGCTAGTACGCACTAGCATGGCTCAGAATATTAGTAAATATAGGTTATCGAATTTGAGATTTTTCAGCCTATTTTAAGAGCAAAATCTGGGAATAACCTCATTAATATATTACATAAATGACAGGCCAAATTGACTTGCTGACGCACAAATTAATTCGATTTTCTGACGAATAAAGTGAATTTGTCATAAAAAAAATCACTAACTCTATTCCCAAAACCTACTGCTTTGAGTTAAAGCTGATTCTAAACTGAATAGTGGTTAAGCATCAAGATTACGAATAATCTTACAGCCCTAGTCATAAAAAAGGAATCTGTCCCCCTATCCGAAGAAACTGTGTGAAGCTTTGATACTGTTGAATCAGTATCGCTTGGTGTGGCCCACATAGTAAACCTCCGCTCAGGAGGTGCTCACACTTCTTCTTGATCAATCAATCAATTCAATCACTATTTTTGACAAACTATGAGCTCACTAACGCCTATTCCCAACGATATCTCTTCACAGAAATCCATTTGACATCAAGTTTCTCTCTCCTTTAACAGTAACCCTTCCATTCTCTTAGTCCTTCGGCTCTTTCTTAACAATGAAAACACTTTCAAATTCCCTCATGGCTCAAGACATCTTCAGCGTGACTTCAAGCTCCCTCAATGAACCACCTTGTGAATTTTATACGTCAACTGCAATAGCACCAAAGCCTGCGTCAAACTCCCCGCAGCCGAAAGCAACGTACTCCATTTAGTCGGTAAAACCAAATACAGAGGAACAGCCAACACAGTAACAATTCCACTGAAACCCGCGAGTACCCAAGTCCAAACCCACGCAAGACGAGCTAGCTTCTCGTTTCTCACCGTAGACCAGAGCGTTATGACTAGGCCTAGGAGCTGCATGATCGTGTTGAATAGGAGTTGGTAGAAATCGAAGTCGTGGGGTGTGCCGGGTTGTTTTGGGCTGTTGAAGAAGGCGAGTCCTGCTGGGATGCAGGAGAGGAGTGAGATGCTGGTGATGAGGAATGAGAGGGTTGTGTTGAAGTTGGATGATTGGTTTTCGAAGGCTGTGACGGCGTCTTTTGGGGGTTCGTGGAGGCGAGATAATAGCTGGTCTATGGTTTCGGACTCGGACAACCTGAAGGTGTGAGTAATATGCAAGTATTAATCAAGCAATAGGGAGACTCACCACCATTCCGGGCTATCAGGTGAAATTAGAGCATCCGTTGGCTCTCCTTTGATTTTACCTGCAGCAAAAATGAAGTCTTCGTGCAGTGCACTCACTTTGTGCTTTAGGATTGACGACAAAGGTGCCCCCAGCTCCCCCTTCTCGGCTGCAATTTTGACGCAAGCGCACAACTTCCGAAGTCTCTCCACAATAGCTTTATGACGACCATCGGCTGATTTTCTCTTCTGACTGAGATCCGTGGCATGCTCCGCTCGACTCTTGAACCAGGCGTGTATCTCTGCCCCCTCGGGGACAGTTACATTCGCGGTATTCCAATAATTATCTTCATCGGTAGCCTTGTCCAACATTACGCCGCTGAGGTGTAATAGCTTAGGGTAATAGTGGCAAGTTTGCGTGCTAAATAACAGGTTATAAACCACATGCGTAGAATTAGAGTAAGCGGACCATCGATTCACAATTGCTCTCGCTCTAACGTCGAAACCACTGCGATAACCGCTGCTATAGATATTATCATCACCGTCAACCAAGTCTACAGCTTCCTGGCCGACTATCGTTTTCAAGTCCTCCCAGTCACCTCTACTATTGATCTCGTGTCTCGCTGCAAGTTGATATATATGCAAACACCATAAATCGAACGTGAACAGCCAATGGGCAATTTCGCGAACACTTGGGGTAAGAATTTGTCCCTCATTCGGGTCTTCGCTCAATTATAGTCAGTGACAATCAACACGATCTGAATTGCCACCAGACTTACGAAGATAGTTTAGACTATTAACTTGCTGGTTATCTCTTCGTGGACGCCTTTCACGTGCTCCGGTCGCGGCAGCCTCAGTTGAGATGGGTCGTAGCTCGACAGCAGTCGGATTGCCGCCAGCTTGATCCACCTCATGTCGTTCCCGGCTTCCAGTTGTGTTGGCTTCCATGCTTATCGAATAAGGTCGAATATTCGATGAGAAATCACGTTCGAAGGGTAGTTTGGGAGAGTTACGGTCTTTTTAAGAGTGTTTGGAGGTAGGCGCTTAAAAATTAGGCTGAAGTCTGCCTCACTATCAAAGGCCATTGCAATTGGCTCTGGGTTGCCTTGTAAGATGCATGCCACAACACCCTTTCTTGAGCCACCCCCACACAACTATCCAACCCATCTCAGAATATCCTCACCGACTTTTACTTGCCCACCAGAGTCTCTCGTCCCACAAGTGATTGTCATACAATTCTCTTCACCTTTATTGTTTTCACTTTCCTCGCTTAGCCCCTCCGTATCTCCTTTCCACAGTTTGCATCACTCTCAAAATCTTGACAAGCTGACTCTACTCTCTTCTGGTGTGAACGCATCCGTATCCGCTCCCGCTTCCTCCTTCAATATTAGCCATCCGATTAATTTGCTAGACAAGAACAATCAATCAGATTAACTATCCCTATCCATACAATCCTCAATTTCCCTATATCGAGTCAAAGGTACGAGACAAAAAATGGCACTCAAAGACGAAGAAGAAAATGAGAGACATCCCTCGTGAAAGACCGCTGCGCCTCGGCTCCAACCTCAAAAATTTGATAATTTCTCTTCGAATTTTGCCATCGCGACAAAACTTAGCAATGACCATGCGTCCTAAAGAGATTCCGTACAGTATTAGAATTGCTCCGAGATCTAGTTGAAACTATGAATTTTTCGGTATCGTACAGGAGTGAGAGAAAACAATACCCTCTTACCATTTCAAAGAAGAGACATGTATTTCTTCTAAATTTAGACTTCTTGGATGCAGTAACAGACTCTCGGAACGCAAAAAATTCTTCAGTGATAAGTTGATGATTGGTTATGCCTGGCGTTGATTACAGGTATGAGCGGTGAGTAGCAAATATGATTTCTTCCTCGACAACCGTGTTGGCACCCTGACAAATTGAACCTCGACGTATTTTCAGTGGTAAACTTTTCATCATCCAGTCTTTAATTAGATCGAAGTCGCTCAAGATATGCAACGAAGCAACGTTTCGATTACCTTTCAATCCTTCGAAGCAGAATACTAAAAGGCATCCGATGTGCGCTTTACGTAGATTGTTCTCCCCCCTTGACAACTCGGTTCTCATTCGCTTAATTGCTCGGCCGTACAGTACGAGAACTGCTGAATATTGTTTATTCGATTCATGTGCATTGGCTTGGGGGATCCCTGGATTAAGTTGCATCGATATATTTAGGGCCGCCACCGCGCAGAGAGCATTAAAGACCCAGAGCTCCGAATAGGAACTCTGCATCATAGTGTTGTTCCATGTCTGCGTTCTCTCGTATATGTTAAACACTAGCCACACGTGAAAGACCTTCCGTCAAAGTTATTTCAGATGTATGATGATCGTTCAGCGGGGCCTACGAGAAATCTCACGAGTGTGTCCTATGGAGCGATTGTCTTGACCGAAAGATGTGTAGGAAAGATGGGCGTCTATTCGGAGTTCCTAGTCCAAGGTGCATAGCAAGTACCGAACATTGTTCACATACGATTCGTTGATTGACTATATGTGCAAGATTCACTGTGTGACGGCCGACCTTCAAATCGGAGAACAACTTAACGACTTTAGTGGAAGCCCTCGACAATCTAATTATCGTCCTTCTTAATGGCCAACTTGGTACCCTCATCCCATCCCAAAAAAGGCTCAGCATGGACATCCACCATCCGATACTTCTCTTTCATCCCGGTAATTGCGGGATCTCTCGAACATGGAAGAATCCTAGGAGCATTCTCATATATCCCTTCTGGAATGAGAAACCAAAACTGCGCTAACATAACAGCAGGGAGCTCCCCTTGCGACACCAAAGCCTGGAGTTCCGTTTTTGAACCGATGTCCATAAGGAACGTCTTGCCATTGATACGAGTTAAGGCATCGGGATCGTCAACGGGAGTGAAACCGAGGCGCGTAGTGAAGAATTCTTTCTCCATCTCCGAGAAATCGGGATCTTGGACCGTGATTGGCAATGGCTTTGAAGGTTCTACATAAGGTTAATAAAATACTTAGACTGGCTATATTTCAGGCATCGAGAAGAGGTCAGACTTACCACCCATCACTTCACTAATCTTAATAGCAGCCGCAAGTTGATGTCCATATCGATCATCCTGCTGCCGACTCACATGCAGTGACCCTGTCGCCAACGCAATTACATTATCCACCTTTACCCCTTTATCCTTCAGCTTCTGAAGCTCCTTCTCGAGTAGCTCCGCCTCCGCACTTTTCAACCGCTCTTCCTGTTGCCTCGCAAACAGCTTCGCCAGTTCATCCACTGTCGTCCGCTTGTACCCAACCCAGAAGCAACGGGCGAACTTTGTATTAAGTACCAATTTTCCATTTTCATCCGGTTTGTATGCTGCGTCGACTTTCAACCTACGCGTCTCCGAACTTGGCATTAGTGAATATACCTGAGTAACACTCTTCATCAATACGAAATGGGGCCTACTCGGCATAATCACCACCTCTCTTTTTACTCAAAACGCGGTCTCTAACCTCTACAGCTTTACTTTTACTACGAGGCCCGTGCGTATCGCTAGCCCCTCCTGGTAATTCCACGATCACCTTATCGCCATCTTTAACGGTGATGGTGTCGCTTTCTTCGTTGAGGAAGGCTTTGAATCCCATGGTGCTGATAAATTTGCGAATATCTTAAATTCTTTCTACGAGAGAAATTATGGAAGATGAGAAGTTGGACTTTGATCAATGAAGTGTGGCTTTTGTGAGGTGCAGTGCTTTCTTTGAACAATGGTGTTGGTGGTTTCTTTGAAAGGAAAGACTCTCGCTTTGATGACCATATCCGTCTTCTTAAGATAGATATAGTATGTAAAAGAGCTATTCCAATAGTAGAATAATTCATGAATAATTCATGAATAAAGTCATTGAATAAGAATAACGACTTCTATCGTTACTCAAGAGTAATCATTCATGAGTTATTTCAATAACTTATGAATGATATCACATGCTTATTTAACCCTAAAAATAGAAATATATCACTGTACATAACAGCACCAGGTCTAGATGCGAGGCTTCCCATTAGCCGAAAAAAGAGTCGTAACGTCACCTCGCTAGTTTAGTTACTCCGGTGGGGGACGAGTCGGCCTCGATTACATAAGCGACACCTCCAATCAAGCCTCGTACCTCGCCCCTAGAGGAGGGGGTACGGGGTCTCCCCTAAACTAAAATGAATAAAAACCACTGATTTCCAAGTCTTATTTGCATCGATAGATTCCCGAGGTTTTCCTGGGGTAGAAGTTTAACTTTATTGCATGGCTTCCGAAGTAAAAAATAAGTAGAATCCGAACGGGCCTTAAATAGATGGAAGGCCGCCAGAAATAAGAAAAAGAACTCGAACGGTTGTTTTCTGGCTTACGATACGAAGATTCTGGGACGAACTGCTACCAGACTACCTTATAAGCTAGCAGCTGTAAAGCTCGGGATTCCTTCGGACTACCAGATCCTGGGGAATACCGACACGCCCAAATAGAACAACTAAACGCCTTACCTTCCTCCTCGAAGGCTCTCCATCCGTTAAAATACTCCTCATAATCTCAGCTATACTATCAAAACCGCCATCTTTATCTTCACCACCTTCAGGGAATTCAGAAATTCGGCCTACACGCCACCCGAGGACCAGACTTCGGGCTGCCATTGGCAACGATTGTTCCACAATTTAACGTTCCCATTTGCCGCTTATTTCAGTGCTCAAATCGGCGTGGTGGTAGATGCATTTTGTTCGGAAAGTGTTATTTCGATTACTGGGAGAGGTGCTAAGAGAGCTAGATTAGGGATTGTGGCTTAGAGACAGACGTAGAAGCGTTCTGGGCTTTTGGCGATGTAGAGCGTGTTTAGTTGAAGATCGATTTTTGTGTTTTTCGCTTCGATGGGGGTGGAATAGGGGGGTCGACGTGGTTTTTGTCGTTGGTGAAAAGTCTGATATTTTAGATATTGAGAGATGAGGAACGGGAAATTCCTCGACGTAGGATAAATGCAAAGTTAGATGCAGGGTTTTAAGAGAAGGGCGCATGCCTCATAGACATACCTAGGTACCTAAGCAACATCTGACACGGCACGTGACACACCCGGATACTCGGCCGACAAGTAAGATCTTACTTAGCTATCAGGTAGCCCCTCTTGGATTTCCTAGACATAACTGCATGGAGTGAACATTTTTCAAGATATCATAAGCTGGAAAACGGAAATCTTAGGGTATTTCGAAGTGGGAGGGGGGAGTTGTCACGTTTCCGTCTTGGCAAAACTTGCTAAGCATTTTACTACGTCCCCGCTGCTGGATAGTCTCGATGCCATGATATAGTTTGCGATAAATAGTGGGTCTCTACTGTAGTTACTATTTCTTCTTTCCGAGTACGAATTCCGGGGGACTACCTCTTTTAGGAAAAAAAGGGCAACCTAAATGTGCGGTAACCGCACGGTAACCGCGAGCGAATAACGATTGCCCGACTCCCTTCTATTAGGGTTGGTGATTTTCACATTATATAATTATATAATTTGACCCAAAATGACTTTATAATAATGCAAAAATGACTTTATATAACGAGATTATATAATCATACTATTTTTAGTATATTATATATTTTTAAAATAATAATATTTGCATTAATTTTAGAGTATTTATGATCGATTTCGAACTTCGGAAATTACCCGAGATTATCCGAGGTTTTCCGGAGCCTTCCGAAGCCTTTCCGAAGCCTTTCCGAGCATATTTCAACCCCTTAAAAATCAGGCCAAATTATGTTATATAATTGAAAATGACATTATTTATGATTATATAACCAAAAAATGACATTATGCATAATTCACCAACCCTACCTTCTATCAAGAAGTTCTCGACGTCAGCTTTCGTTCAGCCTACGTATTGTAAGAGGAGCGCTGCGGTTATCATGCACGCTAGCGACATCACTAGTTGCTTCTCGCGAGCGAATCAAATGGGAATTATTGCGCGTCGTATATCCATTAGGGTGCAGAGTACAGTAAACCTCTATCTCCTGCTATCGCACCATGGTATCCTCCAAATAAACCGTGAACCATAAACGCCTTCAACGCCAGAAAAGAAAACATCTCGATGCATAAAGAATGAGGGACGCTTCTCATTTCCTGCTGACCCTACTCCCAACACTTATTCCAGACAACAGGGATTGAACACTTTTCACTTCATACTGACGGTGCTCCTAATACTCAGCCCAGTCATAGCTCTCGTAGCACCCTTCAAATTCGTAATCTCAACTCTCGGCACCCGTCTTCTCGTGTGCTTCGCATTCTTCTCCCTTTCCTCGGCCTTCTTCTTATAATCCTCAACAGCCTTTATCGCAACATCCAGAGCCTTCTGATCGAGGTTAACTTGAGCTTGCCATTTCGTGATTGCTGCTTGGTCTTTTTTCTTCGTTGCCACATTGAGTCGTTTTTGTGATGTTTGAAGAGTGTTGCGGAGTTCGGCCACTTTCATTGTCAGTTTTTCTTCTTCTTCATTGCTTTGGTCCGGGACGACCACATTATGGAAGACTGGCGGGTGGAGGATGTTGTGCTTTTTGATGGTTTTTGCTCCGATGATGAGTTCACAGTCTGGGCTGGGGACTACGAGGAAGCGCATGTCGCGATACACCCTTGTGGAATTGGCGTGGTACCATGATAGCTTAACAGCGCCTTGTGGAGTAACAAGATGACCGGAAGTCGAGACGGCGTCACGGTCAGACTGCTTGAGGCCTTTGCCCATGAACTCCGATTCAGAGAATCCGAGGTAGTTGACGAGAAAGTCTCGAGAAACGAGGTTGCCTTGTTGGTTTGCAGTATCAATTGTGCATTGGGCTTCTTCCTGGATGAAGTGATCGCCGGAATCTTTCTTCTGGGAGAGGACGAAGACGGGTCGAATCCATGGTGACTGGATTTCATTAGCCTTCTTCTGACATCACGAAACTCGAACTTACAGGTTCGTCATCGTCGTCAGTCTCATCTTCTGGATCCACCAATTGCATAACTGCAGTGACCTTTCTGGACTTCTGTCGCCAAAACCTCAAGGTCCCCTTCACGCAGTCCCACCACGAGAGCTGGATCTCTACGTCGGTGCTAATGGCTTTGTATCCACGTTTCTTCTTGTTGGCAGATGCAATTGCTGGATCGAAATGAATTTGAGTTGTGCTCGACTGAAACGAGGAAACGGATGGCGAGAGAGACTTGCTCGATGCAGGGCGGCCGTTCGATGACTTCGAATTCGTCGAATTTGGATACATGTTGAGAGTCGGGGTAGACAGAAAATCGTGTTTTTGACCGTCAACTTTGGATATGGATTAGAAAGATTGGCAAATGCACGTGTGGATTAGGAACACATACAGCTTGACTTCTCGGGAAGTGGGAGTTCCATGTTGAAACGGTAATCAATCCTTCCCAAGTTCTGTGAAGATTTGGGAGTCGAAAATGGAGGAAAGGTGGCAGGGGAAGACAAATTGGTTGTGCGAATTGTAGGCGGCGGCTTTTGTGTAGAGAATTTTTGTAGAGAATTTACGAGCAATTGGCTTCCTCTTATGGCTCCCCACCTCCGCAACCGCGGCTCAACCACGTTCAGAGGCTCTCGGTGAGGCTCCGCTCCCTGCAACCATCATCACCGCTCTGGAAGATTAGAGTGGGAAAATAGCGTCATCAATTGGCGCTTCGCCACCTCATTCTTCAATCTCAGGGTGCTTTGTCCTTTGAACCCTAGCCATTGCGACCATCTGCTGACAATGCTGCCATTGGAATGACTCCAAAGCATTGGAGCCTGGTAGCCACTGTCGCTATCCACCTCTAATTCCAGACACCGAAACATATTTGGGGGCTATCATCTTGTCGAAATATTGAAATTGGCGCTGAATTGTGGTGTGACGAAGCGGCTGAGACGCTCAAAACAGAATGAGAGAGGCGAAGCTCGGACGACGAGCAAAGCTCCGCCAATGGATTAACCTTAAACACATCGGCGGCGAATGGCTTGAAGGATTTGGGGTCAGATGGTGGTGGCAGTTCTAAGTTTGTCGTCTGCGAATCTGTCTGGAGTAGAGCCACGAGGGACCCCAGTATCTCGGAGATTTGATCATCGTGGGATCGTGGTCACATCCATAAATGCCCAGAGCGTCCCCCGTCGGTGCTGATGGTTCTGGTCTTTCTTCACTCGACAGCCCTCATTGTCGCCAACCCAGATGGATGCGGTCGAGAAGAGATACTCGCCCCTCCCAAACCATTCTCCTGAGACGCAGACTTTGCATTGCAAAACATTTTTTCGAGCGTTTCCTAGGCGCCCAAGAGGAATTTGGGGGCCGGCCCCCAAATAACAGCAATGGTGAGTGGGATTAGAAAATTAGCGAAGAGGAGGGCTGGGCCGTAATTCCGATGTGTTGGAATGCCGCGATCGTATATTTCAAATTCAATTTTGGGATTCGAATAAAAGGCGGTTCAGTCAGAGTGGTAGTTGGGGAGGAAAAATCGACGGGCAGCGGCATAATAAGAAAGCGCTGATGTCGAGTAGCAAGGCTTTGGACAACGCATCGCAGCTTCCTGCAGAGAGTCCCGGTGGCAGTCTCACTGCAGATAACTTCAGGGGTGGGGTTATCTGGCTCGCCCATCCTGTCCCACCGAAAGACGTTCTAGACTTCTACACGTTAGTCGTTTTTCCTAAGCCCAGCGTTTTCTTTTCGACCATTTACTTGTATTCCCATTCCACAAAATGAAACAAAAATATTCATTTTCTATTCGTCAATCGGAGTTTTGAAGAATTTGGAGAATAGCAGATGCGGGGTGGTGTTGAGATTGCACCTCAACCACTCAGCCCCATCATTAAAGCCCCCACAGAGCTGCTCACCGATTTTCCTCTCTGATATGCTTGTAGCTGCGCCTCGATAAGCTTGTTGTGTTCTGCAAAAGATCATTCTATGCTCTAAAATCCCTCGGTGAAGCCATACCGGAGGATCGTTGCTTCTTGATTGGCAGTTGGATAATACCGTCGCCCGAAAGTCTGCAGCGTGAAGAGATGTCAGATATTCTGACAACTTGCCTACGCCAGAACGTCGCTCAAGCGAGCACTATCGATGCTTCAACTCTTGCTCACAAGGGGTTGGAAGCTCAGCGATCTGGCGAGCGGTTGGATTCAAATGTAGCACTTGCGGCATAGCATCATTGCAATTGAAAGAGCAGTGTCTATCATAGAGCCGCAGAATGGTCGGAATCAATATTCCCGCGAACTATGAGCCAAGAGACACAGCATACCGGCTGCATTCTCGCCCAACGCGAAAGAAATAGTGCCGAGTTAAGGGCTTACATTGCCATCGGTACGAACTGCAGGTCGCGGATTTTGACCAATCGAAAGGTCCTAAACACAGGCTGTTCTCAAGGCGCTCCAGTCATCTTTTGATGGATAGGATCACCGCCACCTTCCACTTTCACAATGTCTTCCTTGAGGCCCTGAAATACGTTGGAAAATTGTTCTGGCGTAGGTGTGAAAATTTAATGCTCATTTTGGCTTCAAAAAATGACACGCCGTGCTAGCAACGACGATGCGAGGTCAACCTCAAGCCGTGCATCACAATTGTCAGGGACGGTTGTCGGTCACGACTCCGCGCGGAATTCACCTGCAAAGCCGTGTTTCTCACCACAACCAGGGAATTCCCCGCTTCCCGAAAATGGCGACGACCCTGATAACATCGCAGAACAATCGGTTCCAGGATGGCCTTCAGTAGCCAACTTGATGGCAAAAACGCCTGAATTTGCCGCCTTCAGTAAATTCAGCGACCTGAACATCAAAAGTCTATTGTATTACCAATCAGAGCTGGAGTCGCTTAGAAAAGAACTCAGGGAATTGGAATGGGACGATTATCGACGAGGAGACCCGACAGGACATGGCACTTTCTTCCAGCGTGCGGACAACTTGGTTGCATCAAAATTTAACGAGGAAGGGAAACGACAACAGTGGGATAAAGTAGTTGAAATGCGCAATCTATTGAAGGAATATAGTGAGTCCACTTGGACTCTTCTTCGGGGTGATTCTAATGTGTTATAGATGAGGCGCTGCTGCAATTCTCTCAGATATCAGCACTCTCCGAACCTGAATCTCACAATATGAAAAGTCTGTGGAAGTGGCTTCGCAATAGAGAATCTAAAGCAGATGATTTCTGCATTGGTGGCGAGGGAGAGCAACACACCTGGGGTAACCTCTATGCCGATGAAAATTCGCCAGGAAAGTTGGGGCATCAATTCTGGAAGATGATTTGGAGTTTGATTTGGACACAGCCATCCCCCTCAAGCAACCTTGATCTCGCGGCTTCCCTCCCATCGCGAAAAGTTGATAGCTTCTCTCGCTGGGTTGCCAGTGACTTTATCCCATTTTGGCATCGCTACCGTTCGACAAAGGCAACAAAGGGAAATGACGAGGAGAAAATCAAGCGAGACCCCCGGAAACCGACGCGAGAGGAATTAGCCCAGGAAACCTTGACTAGATACTCCCAGGCCAGCATCTTACGCTTCACATCTTCCGTGTCGACGGTTGTAGCATGTCTCCTACCGACAATTGCTATCACAGTACTCTCTCAGGTCTCTGGTACCCGGAATTTGCTGCTTTGTATCGCAGGATTTGCGGTAATATTTGCTGTTGGTCTGATATTCCTGGGTACCGCTTCGAGAGTAGAGATATTCGGTGCTACTGCCGCATTTTCAGCGGTTCTTGTAGTCTTTATCAGCGTACCAATTGTGATCGTCCCACCGTCCGGAGCTCCCTATACTCCTAGCTCTTGATCCAAGGAGGTGGCGGGGGCGGATTAGAGTGGTAGATTCGTAATTGAAATTTAAGTACTCGAGTAAAGTCGTTCGTAATACTCGTAGATTCCGAGAAGTTTTTGCATCGATTTTGTATCTGGTGTGGTATGCTGTGTCGCGTCTTGAACGAAGTTTAAACCCTCGGGATATTAGGGTTTCTCATGCGACAAAACGAGGACTTCATAAGGCCAGTCCTGAGTTCTCAAGCTCCCGTGTAGGTAACATATAGACTAAGCCCTAAACACATTTTCAAGTTTTCCCATCGCTTCGTACCTTGTCTTGGAAGAAGGCGTCCGGATCTGGCTCCTCCGGCAACGCTGCAACCAGGGAGCGGTAATCCCATAGCCATAGGAGATAATCCGTGTTCGGTGGTATTGGGCATGAATTGGATGCCTCCTGTCTGCCGGCCAACATCGCGCGAAGATGGGAATATATTCGAGTAACGACGAACGGTTGGTGAGGGATAGTTGAGGGCGGGGTGGTCTGGAGCATCATTGAGGGTTAAGTTGGACGAATTTGGCGTCAATATTCGGATGCGCCGAGGGTCGCGAAGACGAAGGGACCGGTTGTTCTCTCATAGTGTTCGAAATAGTGGAAGATACTTGGTGGGCTCTATATAATTGGAGTAGAGTTGCCTAGTTGGTGTATTTTAGAGTAAGATGAAGTTGTTGAAAAAATGTGTCTGTATTGAAATTGGAAGAGCCAAGTCGCGTCGTGTCATGGGTTTTCAAACGCGCAACCGTCGGGATCACGTGGAGGCAGTGGCTCGTGATTATTCAGCATTCAGGACATCCGAGTGGCATGAACTCCAATCCCCGCTCACGACATTCAACGTCCCATACATCGAGATGCACGATGTCAAACACACGCAACGCCATTGAGGCTACTCATAAGGCGGCGGGTATGGTTCCGAAGTCAGCCAAACACCAAGGGCTCGTCAGTCTCCTCCTCCGTCGGACCGTCTCGACGCGCATCGTGTAAAAAGATCTGGACCATCAAGGACGAAAAGTACCATCCGCAATATATTTCTCCTATTATTTTCGGCATCGTCGGCGATTTGATTTTCTTTGATGAATAAGACCTCTCGATTCACACTGTTCTGTCAGACATCTCGGCAAAATACTCTGCTTTTGACATCGACGTGTATCCAGAGGGCCTGAGTCAGCTCCGAGCCGATGAAATCACAGTCTCTAGGAGCACGCCGACGCCAGATGGGTTGAAGAAAACAATCCACCACATTCCCCTGACTGGAGACTTTCTTCAAGATTTTAAACAGCAAATCTGGAGATCAAATCGACTCGGCTCGGGAATCTCACCAGAGGTACTCGAGTACCTTCCGGACTGGAGTTGGGCCACTTTGGCCGAAACTCCTACCTAGTCTTGGTCATATGTAGCCATCATTTGCCTACCCCCACGTTGCAAGACTATACCTACCCGAATGCCACACCATAGGATGAGGTGGCCACCTTACCATCAGGCTGCGCAGTACTTTCCGCCCCATGGCGTTGAATTGCCAGATGTGGCCGGCTTATGCTCGATGTTTTTAAGGCTTCCAACGGAACGTCGATAAATCATGAACTAAATTATTTTTCCATGTTTTAAATAGCACTTACAGACCGCTTCTCGTTGCGGAGATTTCAACACGTCGTCTTTACCATTCTACTTTCTATTTTGTTGCGAGTCTGCTATCCTAGCAAAAGCCGCCTCGTACCTACCTGCTGGCCCCCACATCACTGCACGTCTAAGTCTGCTTATCAGTATTTAGAGCCTCATTTTTGGGTGCCTAAAACCTCATGCCGGCCAATCAACTAACTTGCACATCACTCGAAACTTGAGCTTACTCTCTCCCACGGACTCGACCAAATCCTCCACCGCTATCGATTCTCAAACGGCCAAATCATTGGCCACTCAATCCTGCGTCTCCGGTTTTTGGCGCCTGGGCTTCCACGGGCTATAGGATTCTCTCTCTTTTCTCCTCAACTTTGGTTTGAGCCTCCTCTACGTCCTCCTTGTGAACTCCAAATCCATGGACTCGGCATGGCGCTATCCGTAAACGGAATGTTGGTAGCGATATCTGCAGGATCTGAAGATTGAGAGCTGACAATACCCATCTCGCCTTGTACAACACTAAACAATTTCCTTTTATAGGCGAAGGTGAATGGCTAGGATGGATATGAGAAGTCGCCGGTGAGCGTGAGAGTTACCCTGATGAGGTGCTTTCAAGATAGGGTCCGGTGATATCGATACTGAGCTGGACGAGGGGCGTTGAGGTTGTAATTTTACAAGGTAAGTTCAAAAATATTTCAACTCGGGCAAGAATATTTATCCCATGTGCAAAGAAAATTTCTTTAGTAGTCATTGTACGTATGTACACATACATAATTATGTGTCCAGTGCCGGCGTGACGGGGCGACTCGTTTCCCTTTTAGAATCAGGCCGCCACGTCGTTCATCAACACTAGGCGCGCCTTTAAATTGCGCTGGATCTGACAGGGGGAAAATGTTTGGTGGTTGGAGAACAGAAGCTTAGTGAGCTGGTCACAAGAAATACATCCTGCTGCAATGCAACTCTATTATAGGAGGCTCAGACATGGAGAATCCGGCGCGGCTCTCTTGAGTGGCGATGAGAGATGGCAATGCTTAGCGGCCAGGTCATTTAAGCTTGGTCTATCCACCTCAGAACGCTTGTAACACTTCTTCTTTTTTTCTTTCTCGCAGCTTTGCCAGAGTAGAGATAATGTTCTTTCGCTTGACCGTTTTTACCGTCATCGCCACAGTTATTGCCTTGGAAAACGAATTTATTAATCCAGCTGGCTCAAACCCCGACTTGAAGCCCGATCAAGTATGGCCACTTGGGAGCCTGCAAACCATTTCATGGACTTGCAACTACTCGGACTGGACGGTGTACGTATACCATAACAACGAAATCGTTGGGGGCAACGGAAATCCAATTCGCATAAGTAAAGAGCTAATATCTCTACAATATCCGTGTTGAGGCTGACAACCTTTAGCGTCGGGGTTCAACACGGTTTCAGGACAACAGATAACTTCGTATACTTGGAATGTCTCGACGGATACCGACTTTCTTACCTATCCTTCTTATTGGGTGGGAGTTAATGGAAATGGACAGAGCGATGAGAACTTTGAGAGTCATTTTGTAAATATCACCTTCCCGGTATCGTCGACGAGCACGGTTTCGTCGGTTGTGTCGACGAGTACAACTTCATCGATACTGTCCAGTAGCACCGCTTCCTCCACAAGCACCACTTCATCAATGTCATCCGCCACGACCATAACGCCTCCAGTATCGCCCATTCCAGCAGTGACAGTGACTCTCAACCCAACACCAACACCCACACCAACACCCACACCAACATCAACGTCCACCACAAGCCATAGCTCAAACTCTGCAACCACGATCGGCCTCAGCGTCGGAATCCCAATCGCGTTTCTCGCAGCATCAGCAATAATATTCGCATTCTGGAAACGAGCGCGAAACAAAAAGGCCGCAAAGAAGGGGAGAAGCTTTCTCCTACTTAACAGCTATCCACCAGACGGCAAGGAGGAAATCGTGAAGGTGCATGATATCACCCCTAGAGCACCGATAGAGATGCCCATACACGAGATGCAGAGTCATGAGTTGGAGTGTAGGAGTGTGAGACATGAGTTGGGTGATGAGGTACCTGGTGGGGAGACTGGGAGTTTAGGTGTGGGGATAGTTGTTTAGTATACTGTAATAGATTTGTATCGATAATTAAGTTTAAGAATGGGGCATGAATGGGCTCTTTTTGAAGGGAAGGTATTGATAAGTACGGCTTTTTGTAAAGAGGTGCGACAGCCTCTTTTTACTTTCGTTTCTCTATTTATATCTGCATCCAGATAAACGGGCCACATTCTTACAGGTGGGAGCAATCTATCGTCCTCACTAAAAGTATGGAAGCGCGCCATCTATGGTCTCATGCAAGTCACAGGTAACATTGCGGTGTTCTCGTCTTCATTCTCACGTGTTTGACGATATGGTGAAAATCAGTCTGTGCAAAATAAAAATCAAGGCGCCGAATCCATCGAAGTTTGCATGAATTTTGCTTCGTCTCCAAGACGCCGGGTTGCCAGCTGCTTCGTTGGGTGAATTAGGGTCGGCTCCCCTGAAGTTTCGCTTAATAGCATAGATATATACCCCGCACGGAAGACAGGATGTGGAGCACTTAGAAGCGGCAAGAGACAATGAGGAAGAACTACCCAGATCGGTATACCATCGAAATTCGAAATCGAGGTGAAATTTGTAACCGGGTCAGTCATTTGTCGAAATTGATTTTAGAAACTTGGCCATAGTATTGCTCTCCTTTTGGTCATCAAATTTTAAATCCCCTTCACTGTAAGACCGAGTATAAGGATCGAATCGGGTGCCAAATTGACTAGGGAATTCGACCCCCAAAATTTGCAACATAGCAAGTGATTTACGAAAGCTAACCTAGAAATTTTGAGTTCGATTTTTCTCATCTTCTAACCTACCACTCAACTCTTCTTCTATTTCAAGGTAAAATTAGGCCAATTGGCACTTTAAATAGGTACAAGACGATAAAGACCTCTCACTCAACTTCAAAATTGAGTAATATCACGGGTAACAGGGTAAGTCATTGGCGCAAATTGATTCGGCAGTTTTAAGCCTGGGTTTTCTTGTATTTCATTCTATTTTAGTATACTATTCAAGTGTTACTCTTTATAAGGTAAAAATAGAACAAGTACCGTTTTTAATAGTGAATAGGCGATTGAAATTCTACCTAGATTGACATTGTAAGCACTTGCGAATAAATTTCTAGTCTTGTTTCTCTTGCCCTTTAGCCCACCATTTTGAATCTCATCTTCTTTTAGCATGAAGTGAGAAGACAGAGTCATTGAAATATTGCGCGGACAACAAAAAATAGACCTCCAAAACTTAAAATGCGGAACGAATCGCCAGATCCACTTAGCTTCTTAGGGTAAGCAAGTCATGAAAAATGACGGAAAATTGCGCGATTGCCTGCATTACTCGGGTTGCTCTTCGCACATGTCAAAATGGCAATTGAGGAATTAATAAACCTTTCAGGTCGAGGGGGAGCAGCACCTGACCTGATATGCATTAGCTCTGCGTTACCCGCTATCGGCGCAAAATGTGCGAGTCGCATTTCAGGCACTTGAGCATTTTGGTACTTCCATTATCTTATTGTGCGTGACGGATAATTGAACAGTTGATACTGGTTGTTATTTGTATGTAACGCTCGATCTCGGAGCTTACATTCAAATGGCTTGGGCGCTTTACTTCGGACGTCCGAGCGTCTGCACATACGCCAAAAAAGTGTAACTATTCCCATTTCCACTTTCTCTATCATTATCTAGAGTAAATATTCTTTGAAATTAGATAGCGGTTGAAGTTCTTAGGTGTGCATTCATTGACGAGACCGTTATGCAGTTTTTATTTTTATTTTTATCTCTCGGCTTATATAAAACCATATCAGGGATTTTTTTGGGACATGCATGTGCCTAATAACGTATAGCATTGAGCATTTATTGGTCTCGCTGAGAGAATCTATTTTTGCTCGCTAGTCGGAGTATTTTCGAGTGAATATGGAGGTGATTCGCGAATAGGGGGGTTAGCGGCGGTTTTGGATCTATTAATACCGCTCTGGTCTTTTGGGGTATATACGGACCGAGAGCGGAAAGTGTTCAAAAGAAATCCTAACAAGATGTTTAAGGCATAGAAGACAATCCAGCCATCTTCCGGAAATATTCACTTTCAAATTTTGAGTTCAGTTTTTCTCCCTTGTTCTCGATTCATCTTATATCTCCAAGTATCTTGTATTGTATGTGCTTAGAAGAGAACCATAATCTGAGTCAATAACCAATACTCAACAGATCACAAGAAATGGATCTTGAAAACTCTAAAATCGAGGCGAGTCACCTGATTTGACTTGGCGGGGTAACAAATTTTTAGGTCCAGTTTTTCTCTTCGAATGCATTTCCAATTTGTTTCTCTCCGCATCTGATATAGAAAGGGGCAATACAAGTATTGAATAGTAGATTGATAGGAAGAAACGGATATCTGTTTGAAATAGAAGTGAATCGTCTGATTTCCCGGGGAAAAGTGAACAAGGTGTTTCTGGCCTGGGAACCACGACGTTCTAAGAGGCTCTCTATTTTCTTCCTCTTCTAGGGGAGACCCCGAGGACCCCAATCGGGGGCCAGCTCCGGCACCCTCGCTTCTATGGGCGAGGTGGGTAACGTTACGTAATCGAGGTCTACTCGTAACCAACCAAGCTACATGGCCGCACACGCGACGAAACCTTCGTACCGACCAACCAGAATATGCTGGTTATCTGGGGCTTTACGCCAATAAATTTACACGCCCTCCCGGGCGTATAGATACCAAGTTTCAATAAGCGATAAAAAATTGACTTCGAAGTTTGAAGTCGAATTCTTCACCTTTGATAGTATCACATCTTGTATCTCTATGTATCTTATATATAGAAGAGAATAATAATCAGCTTAGCCAACAATGAAACAGGACCCTTAAATTGCAAAATCGAGGCGGGTCACCTGATCTAACCTTGCGGGGTAAGAAATTCACTTGGAAAATTCACGTTCAATTTTTCTCTTCACTTTACATATATACGTATCTTACGCATAAAATAGAAAAACAGTATAAGCGAACCATAAATAGATGATAAGAAATAGCCCCTGAAATTTATATCCGAGAAAAATCACGCGGTATGAATGCTACGGGGTAATCCAATGGGAACATCTTACCTTCGCAAAAATCCTTAAATCAAATGAGCTATAGCTACATATCATAATGATACCATGAAGCCTTTTCACTTTCCGGTATCGGCCAATGCTGGCTACCATAGCCCCAAGAATTTTGCACCCTCTTCATGTTCAACATCTATTTTTGGCTACTGTAGACGAATTGAGACTTCTCTTTCTGCTCAAAAATGAAGGCTTACAAACATGATTCCTCTTGCGAATCCTCGGAGATCCCAACTTGGACTGAGCCAGGTACTATTGATAGAAGCAGTTTGACAAAACTTCTTTGACCGCTTCTTGGAGTCCAATCTACAGTACAGATACGGTAGAAAACGGACTGTAAATATTGTTATAAAGCTGAAAGTTTTTAGCCATATGTAAAAAAGAACCCGATGTACAGAACAAGAGAAAAGGGATCGTAGATCTTACTGCAAGATGGACCCACATGCTCGGCTACAGATGTCAAAAAAGGAGTTAGGAGTTATCGAGGTCGAAAGTGCCTGATATGGCCGACAATCGTAATTATTCACTTTCAATTTACCCTTCTCTATAATACTATTTTTGGCCGCCATTAACGGCGGGAGAAGAATTTTGTCTTACCTTACTAGTTCAAACTTTGTAACCTCTCCAGAACAACTCCTTTTCCTTTTAACCACGCAACTTCTCAGTATTACCACAAGCTTTCAGTAAGGTTACCAGATCTCCTCTCCCTCCAGTATTTCGCAGCTGCAACAATGGATTCTCCTACGATTTCTCAGGTTGAACCGATTTCTCAGGTTCAACTCATGCAAGAAGCCAGAGCAAAGGCGACGTTTGAAACCTCACAATTGACCGAGGTGATTTACGGAAGGTGAGTTCTGCACTCCCCCCACACCACACATACTACATAACCAACAAGTCTGTAGCAAAAAACGTATGGACGAATTTGCCGCTGCCTTCAAGCGTGTTGCAAAGGTCCTGGGAACTGATGATATGTCGACACTCCCTGCTCAACACCGAGGTTTGAACCGTGAAGGTGAAATTTTACTCGGTTGTCAAGCCGGCCGCGTCACCTTTGAAGATGGCTTGCGCCATAACCATGAGGTATTTCTGTACCGAAGTCACGATTGGACACTGGGAAATTCCAATCCTTTCGGGCTTCATACATGGTTGTTTATGTCTATGATACAACTGCAAGGCTCTGACGAGCAGGTTGCGAAATGGATTGCGCTTTCGGAGACCGGGAAGATTGTTGGGTCGTATGCGCAGACTGAGTATGTTGACAGATGAGTTGTTTCTAGAAACGAATAGCTAATTATTACTCTAGACTAGGGCATGGAACTTTCGTTGCAGGTTTGCAGACCACTGCCACATTCGACAAGAAGGCGGACGAGTTTGTCATCAATACACCGTCAACTGAAGCGATCAAGTTCTGGCCTGGAAGTTTGGGCTTATGTTGTACACACACAATCGTCATCGCCAAACTCATGATCGAAGAGAAAGACTACGGTGTACACTCATTCCTTGTGCAGATCCGATCTCTGGAAGACTTTACGCCCTTGCCAGGACTTGAATTAGGTGATATTGGGTTAGCAAAATCCTTTCCTTCCACTACTTGGACACTTGAACTAACTTCCTGTATTATAGGACCAAGATGGGCTACAACAGCAACGACAATGGCTATGCGGTTTTCAAGAATGTGCGAATCCCGCGAGCCAACATGCTTATGCGCTTCGCCATCGTCGCTAGAGATGGCACATACAGAGCCCACCCCATGAGAGAGAAGATGCAATATGGAGGCATGCTCTCGGGCCGCGTAAGGATTGTGGAGAATTCAGCCTTTAAAGGCGCACAAGCACTCGTTATCGCGACCAGATATTCAGTTGTACGTCAACAAGGTGCAAGAGGTCTGCTTCAGGACGCGGTTGAACCGTCGATTCTGTCCTATAAATTGCAGCACTACCGTCTGTTGACTGCAATATCGCGCTGCTATGCAAGTCTCTTCGCGGGGCAGCGCCTCAAAGCTGATCATGAGGAGATGCAGGAACAAGATGGCCTTTCATCACTTGCACATGTCCACATCCTCAGTGCGGGCTTGAAGGCATGGTGCACAGCCAATGCGGCGGATAGTGCTGAGGATGCACGCAAGATGTGCGGTGGACATGGTTACATGAATATCTCTGGTCTTCCTGACATTGTAGCCTCCATCACGGGTTCTTGCACTTTCGAAGGCGAGAATTATGTCATGTGGAGACAGGTCTCGGGATACTTGATGAAAGGAATGACAGCATCCGAATTACCCAAGGACATGCAATACATTGCCGAGTACCTCAATGGAATGAAATGTCCAGCTCATGGCGACCAGTTTTTGGATGCCAGGGTTTTGCTGAGTCTCTTTCAGCACCGCGCATCAGGACTTATCATTGAAGGATCCCAGGAACAACGCTATTTGATCCAACAGGGTCGTTTTACCCAGCTTGAGATTGAGAATAAGTGTGCTCTCTTGCATCTTGATGCGGCCAAAGCCCACATTGAAGGTACGTACTCTCGGAATTTCAGAAAAGCAGATACTAACTGGTACCACACAGCCAAAATCCTAGAATCATTCATCTCAACCATCACCCAGCAGCCCCCATCCCCCCTCAAAACAGTCCTAACCCAACTCGGTAGCCTATACGCTCTAACAACCATCGCCTCGCCCCTATCCCCCAGCACCATTACATTCCTCGAATCCGGGCTCCTCTCTCGCGAGCAAATCGCGCAGATACGCAAACACATCGATAACCTTCTTGAAGCGCTTCTCCCGAATGTAATCGCCCTCACAGATGCATGGAATTTTACAGATGCAAGTTTGACAAGTGCGCTGGGTTGTTGGGACGGAGATGTGTATGAGAGGATTATGCATTGGGTGAGGCAGATGCCTATTAATGTTAAGGCGAGGAATGAGGGGGGTGTGTTTCGGGAGGGGTGGGAGAATGTTTTTGAGGATTTGGTTGGGGGGGATGATGATGCTAAGATGATGAGGTTGTGATTGGGAGGACATTGGAACTTTGGTGGATAAGAGATCTGACGTACCGAATTTTTGGTAGATTTAGATAAGCGAAGAGCTTCAGAATAGAGCTAGAAAATACATGGCTTTACTAAGAATAGGGGCACAGTAAATGTCGTTTGGTCTTCGTTGAAAGCACACATTGTTCTCTTTAGAACTTCAAATAAATGGCAAACATACCGAGGACAATTCAGTGGACACAGTATTATCCGCTTAGTCGCATAGCCACACTTGACAACTTGCGATATAAATAAACGAAGATTCCTTCCAGATGGACAACTCAATCCTCAGATCTCACCCTCCCTTCCCCTTCTTTTCACCTATGAAGCACTCACTTCCGAACTCAAAGCAAGCCAGAAAGATGCAAGAATCACCATGAACAATCCGCACGAAATCCAAAGCGAATCCTGCATACCTCAGAACCCCCCTCAAACCACAAAAAATGCAGCAGCGAGAACCCCTCTTCTCTCAAAGCTACTACACCCCCCTCCCACACAGTATCCCACTCCTCGGAAACGCCCTTTCCTCCCCATAACAACTAGTCCCAACCTGACACCACACCAACCTAGCACAACACTTCACGTCTACGCCTGCAGGATGTCAAATAACCCCCCAAACACTACGAACGGAAGTAGAAAGGTACATGCGTACCATGGAATGCACCAATTCAATTTGCACTAGATAGAATTGACACTCTCACTGATTACTGATCCTTAAGTTGTTCAACTTCAGCCTCACAACTAGTTTTTTGGCGACTCTTAGCTTCCCGATTGACGTTGTAGTTCGCGTGGGGCCAAACGAACACCCTTTTTGACACTTTGCCAACCCAACGCCAACCCAACGCCAATCCACGCCATCACTCGTGCTTGTAGAAGGGCCGGATCACGTTACCATGAGAGGTGGAGCAAAAAATCGACAAAACCTCATCGCCGAGCCTTTGGACAGAATAATATGTAGAGAGGCATTGCAGGGTTTAGATAGATTGGGATTAAGAAATGAGAGCAGCGAGTGCATTCTAACGTACAATACTAGCATAATAGAGAGCATAACGCAGCTTTTCACAGACAGCGGGAAAAAGCGGAGAAAGAAAAAGGAGAGAAGGTGAAAATCCAACTAGCACTAGCAAAGGAGATGCGGTGTTCAAGTAAAGAAGGCAATTCCTGCTCGCGAGAAGTTTAGCATAGCATATAACGCTCGAAGCCAAAGCAAGCAATTGACAACTACGAGTTCCCCTTTGAAGAAATAAGCGAGATCAAGATAGAGATGAAACCCAAATCTATCCAAACTTTGAAAATGGAAAGGGTTAAAGTGCTAAGAAGCATTTAGTGACAAAGATTACTATTGAGTTCATGAACATTCCAACGCAAAACAACGTTACAACGGTAGCCCTGAAATAAAAAGATGGGGTTTCAAAGGCCCGTCCCTTTGGTATCTTGAGATATGAAAAACGGCCTGAGGATATTTATTTGGGGTGGTTAAAACCTATTCGTGGAAAAAGGTGAGGCGCCGGCTTCGCTTGAATTCGAAGTCATAACACGCGCAATTAATCTTCAACGGCAACAACCGCAGCTTACCTTCTCAGCCTTACCTTTCTGATGATTCAAATTTGGTTGGAAACAAGGTTTCTGACCATGGCTTGTAAGCGGCCGCAAGTTTTGAATAAATCATCGTGCTATTATCGCAGATACGACGAGTTGACCTTTTCCAATTGAATGATGGTTTCATTGCGACGATCCAACCTCCGAGGCAGATATCTCTTGTGTCATGTGTAGTCCTCGTCGTTTGTTAGCGTCGACCAGATTGGTGGTATCAATTCCCCAACTGCGTGCCTGCCAGAGATGAAGTGGATTGAGGCAGTGCAGCGTTGCAGCGGACGACCCCGCAGGAACCGAAACCTCGCTTTCCTCAGGGCAGAAGCCACCCAAACACCTGGGTATTTTGACAGCTCTCGAGCATCATCTGGGGTAATGTAGTGGTAATCAAGGCTGTGTAAAACGATACGCTAATTGTTGCACGGCATAGAGCAGCCTTTCGCTTTCTCTCTCGATCAGTACAACCCGGGACGTATGTAGGTCAAGTTCCGCGATACAGTGATCCTTATGAGGTGCATCCTTTGCGTGACAAATAAAAATGCAGCTTCCCTGGCTTCAGAATGGAAGTTTCCACTGGGGAAGTGGGGACCAAGATCCGAAAATGCACGGAAAGGGAATGTCCTTGAACGATATGCAGCCTTCCACGAGTCTCTTGCATTGTACCGCTGCGTGCAAGCCAAACGGCCTCAGTGCTGAATCTTGCGTTCAGTATCACCATCACCATCATCAAAATTCAGCAGGATGGGTGGAGATCTGCATTATCTTGTGCCCAAGACAGCGGTACTGAGGTCGCCGACCATTCTGTGAGTCCGAGCTCTTGGGAATCGTGGGGCAATATGATAGATATCTCAAGATTGGCGACCAGGTCGGAGATGAGTGAACTTGCTTTGTTTGTTCGCTCTTCTCGTGCTTCCATAATCCATAGCGAGGAGCAATATGAAGGAAAGTTGATTCCGTATTATAGCTCCACTAAGGCTCAATTAACTCCATTCATCAAGCCTGGGAATTTCGTGGGAATTTCCTTTCCTCCCAGTGGCCTGGGTGGGAAAGGCGAAATGCATGCCTCATGCTTCATTTTTCCCACCAAAGTGCAAAGCCATGTAGGAAGCCGTCCCGGTACTTGAGGTGGATAGGCTCGTACAAGAGGTAAGGAGGGTCGGTCAGGCATGGCGGAGAAGAGCCAGTCGCGTGTCTCAAAACCCGTCAACACGGCTTCGATACGGAGCAGTGCGGCCACGAGCAGAGCGATTCGGGAGCAATTCCACGAGAGACCAAGATGGGGGGGGGGGGAAGTTGGACATGCAGTGAGTTGTCGTCTGGAGCAGTGGAGGAGGGAGGGAGGCCGTTCGAACAAGAGCCCAGAGCCGAGCCCGTGCTTGAATCCGCCGGCCCCGGCGCGCCGCTGCTAGATTGTAGATTGGCGAATTTCCTCAGCACGGCCATCGTGCAGCTCACAAATCTTGGCGCTTCCATCACCAGCACCCATCACCGCTTTCTCGCTTTCCAGGTCGCTTCCCAACGTGGGAAGGGTTTGGTGCCGCCGGCACTGTACGGAACACATCCAGAGCCACGCGCATCTGTGACCTCGCCGCCGCCTTGCGCTGATGTGCTGCTCCCCTGACGTCCGTCCTAGGGCTGGATGGCTGGATTCCTGAGTTCTGGCAGGCGAGTACGCAACATCCAAATCAATTCTCGCTTCCATTCCCAAGCTCAACCTCGGCCTGTCCATTCTGCTACTCTGCTCCTCTGCCACTCTGCCACTCTCTGCCACCATCCAGCAGCACAGTCAGAAGCACGGCGCCCGTTTGCATGGGCTCAAGTGCTGACAGGGCATCTGGCAGGTGCGCCATCCTTCTTGGACCCCTTGGACCCCACGCTAATTTCATCGTCCTTCTCGTTGCGTGTTCTTCTGCTGAGCTGCCAGTGATACTGGCTTGCTTGGGTCCTGCGGTGACACAAGTAACCGAATGGGACCTGGTTCGGACACACCCTCCCGCTCGATGCAATGCGGAGAGGAAGACATGCTGGTTGATGGCACACTTGCAGCTGGGGATTCCTCTTCTGGACGAGCTTGCGAAGGTTGCCTGCATGCCAGCATTGCCGTGCTGTCACGGCCCTGACTCCAGAGGTTTGGCTATACGGTGATGCGCATATCAGCAGGGCTGGAGGCGCGAGATCACGATTGACAGGTGTAGCTTGGGCCCAGCTGTGCACGACGAGGTTACATCAAGCAAGCATCGACGAATGGAATGCGCTGACGAGCCAGGGGCGAGAATGGTGAGATATAGAGGGGGAACCATGGTATTTGTGATCCAAGGATGCTGATGATGCTGGGACTGAGGGTGGTGGCATAGTGCTAATCATGGTGGTTGCAGAAATACAGTACGTCTACTTTTTCTTTCTCTCTCTGAATCGGCGTGCATACGTAAGCATAAGCATGGACATCAAGGTTTGGCAAGCGAAGAGGGATGGTCTTTACAGGGGGTGGAACAACAACATCAACAAGATACGGCACACCAGGAGGGGCGGAGAGATGGATACACCAGCAGAGGGATAGGAAAGATATGCGGCACATCAGAGCAGAGAGGCAGAAAGGGAGAGGCATGGAGGCTACAATAAAGCCAGAAGATGGATCTGCGGCACATCAGAGAAGACCGTTGGACACAAGAGACGCCGAGCCAGAAGAATAAAGGCTACCTACTAGCTAGGTATTCTGTGCAGTCACGACTTACTGTAAAGGGCAGGAAGTGAAGGTATTCTCTAGAATCTTCTATGCTTGATTGGATACGTGGCCCTTGCTTTACGCTCCGCGAGTTAACGTTTAAATAGAGAGCTTCAGAGCTTCAGAGCTTCAGAGCACACAGCACACAGGGCTACACTAAAAGAGGAATATGCGGCGAAGGCAAATATACGTGCATACAAGCGAGTAAGCAGGCAGATGCCATCATATCAAAAATTGGGTGTCCTCCAGGCCAGGGACGACGAAGCTTGTCCCAAAACGTCATTCGGCTCCACAACAGCTCCAAGCTCCAGAGCAGGCTTCCCCAAATTCTTAATTCATGGCCTTGGCACCACCACACTCACCCACCACACACACCTCACCCACCTCATCCACTCACCCCATCATTTCTCGCCGCCTTCCAAGGTCTCACAGGGCCAGCTGCTGCGGCGCAAACTCTTGTTGCAACGACACGCGCTCCCTTCGCCAACCCTACCAACGTCAATCCACCTCCTCGACCTCCGCTTCACCTCCACCACCACCACCAAGCTGTCAAGTTACACAATTCCCATCCACAACTTTCCCATCCTACCGTCTCTCCTCAACATCCTCACCTCCAAAACACCGAGACACCCAAAAACCCCAAACCGCGGCCGTCGATGGCACCCAACCAGCCTGCCTGCCGCAGCCTGGGAACGGCAGAGGTTGGCTTTCATGGCCGGCTGAGCCTCCTCCCTGATTTCCTGGATGCGTGGCAATACCCTTCCACATCCCCGGCGGAAGAGCGCTATCAAGTATATCTTCACTTCTCCAACGGCCCCCGGACATCCAATGGGCACGAGCGCCGCGATTGGGCAGGTATGGGCCCGGCAAGGCTGCTGCATGCTGCAGCCTGCATGGCACTCGCGCGATCGGACCCCCCCTTCCATGGACCCCTCACCACCACCCTCATCATCGTTTCAAATCTCAGCGATTCGCCGTTTTCGTGTCTTTGAACTTTCACTTCATCTAGTGGTAAAGCGCGGTAAAGGTCGAGATAGTGGCTGCCGCCCGTTAACCCGTGACAAGCCCTCCGAGCACATCCTCGCGCATCATCCTCGCGCATCATCCTCGCGCATCCTCACATCCCAGGCCGCACAAAAGAAGCGCTGGTCGCTTGGTGCGCCGGATCAGCAGCCACAATATGGACTTGGGGAACCCAAACCGATCTGCTCGTATACCTGAATGCGAATTACACTTGTGTGCTTTTCAGTGGCCTGCCTGCATTTCACAGCAGACGATGTCTCGGACAGACAGAAAGTCAAAAGGACTTTTCATCTGATTTCGTCGCTGCATCGGCACGAAGTTACTTCGAGAACGGGTGTCACCATGATATTCGCGACCTACTCCCCTTTTTTGTTCTCGAAACCAACCCCATGGACGCTTGCAGATCACCCGGGCCATCCATGGGCCGCTGACAGTTTGAGAACCCTAATGGCAACAATGAACGCCTCTCTTCCCGTTTCCATCTCTAGAATGAATGAATATTCTAGAGCCTGGTTTTGACCTACACCGACGTAGAGTTTTCGTCCCCGTCGCACGTAACAACATGACCGAGGACGAGATATATGCCGAACCTCCTGACGAGCACGATCAACTTACGCCAAAAATCCAACGTCTGTGTTTACGTTGACATTTATGGCGAAACAACTACTGAGGTCTTGCCAAGAATCCTTTGACACTTTGATAGCATCGGCACGGGGGCGCAGTAGAACTTGTCATATCTTCAGACTAGACGAACGAACTGATGGACGAATCGCAAGACTGGGGTCGTGGAGAATCCTCGTGGGTGCTGGACGATGCCTGTCGTTTCGGGAAATTTGTACCCCTGAAAAGACTTCAATTGGAACAAAACGTTCCTCATGCAGATCATGCTTATTTCAAAAGCTTGCACTTTCTGTATTCTTCGCCATGGTAATTCGGTGCCCAGATCCTCGAAAACGCCAGGGATCCTGGTCGGATCAGACGCCAGGCGGCCAATCTTCCCGCAATATGCTTCGAGAACCATTATTGGGTTGACCTACAGCTATTTGTCACTTCTCACAGCTAGCTCAGCTGATTATTGGATTCGAATCTCAGCTCCTCGCGGTGGTGATGGAGAGATGTTCTTAGACCTATGAACTTGAACACCCGAGGGCCGTCTTCGGCAACTGATGTCAAGAAATGGGTTAATCCAAACTGACTTTGCTTGAAAGGTCTGACAGCTTTCGATGGCAAGACAGTCTAGTAGATCTCTACCAGGGCTCTCCTTGACAACAGCTAGCTGTACTCAGGTCCCAGCGCTGATCCGTCTGCGCCCTAATATCTGATGGACTACGAACCCCTACCCCTCTCTTGTGTCATAGCCCCATCAAGAACGTCTACTTGTCTAGCCTTGCGAAAGACAAGACGCCAAGCTAAACAAAAGAAGACGAACGACTATTCTATGCCTGGGTAGAAGAACTATATGATGGTTTTGAATGCTTACAACGCACTCAGCCAACCGGAAAAGAAGAAAGCATCCTCACTTCGGTTCGTGCGTGTCTCTAGTCCACCTCAAGTCGCACATCAGCTTGCTCGCGAGAGTGGACATCGACATTGCGGGTACTCATGGTTGGGATTGAAAACGAGCGACTTGTTCTACGGAAACATATGGTGCTTTTGCCATGCGAAATCTCGAGGTTGAATGGAAAAGTGTGTTCATGAGCAAAAGGTAGCGTGTGAGGCTCACACAAAACCAAGCACTCGGTGATGGGTACACCACAGCAGGATGTTCCCCCGGAATGGGAGCCAAGACAGGGGCAGTGGGTGTGGAAAGCGGCATCTTCAGCATGTACCAGCCAGCCGTCTCCTCAAAGCTGGCCTAGAGCCGCGACTGGATGAGCAGGACCAGCGGAAAATGAACCGCACTGGGGTTAATTCAAACTCGACAGAGACGCCAAACACTGCAAAAGAAGGCTGCCAGAATCCCCCTTTCAGATGCACGTTCATAGTGGAGATCATTAGATCAATCCGTTGATCAAATCGCAACTCTTCCTGACATCGGTCCGCACTACCCGTCGGTTGGTTGCATTACTACAGCATCCCTGTTCGGTATCGAATGTTTCCATCGGGGATTTTTTGAGCTGCAATTGCCCCCAGCACCCTGAAGCCAAGGTGCTAGGAACCCCCTACCACTGGAAGAGTGATAGTGTGCAACAATGCTTTTCCATTGTCCTGCTGCGTCTCGCGCCACCAAAAGCCACCAACGCTCCGCTAAGGAATAACAATCCGCGCAAGCCATTCAATCTATTAGCACTCGACAGAGTAAAATTTGGGTATAATGGCCGCAGAGGTATGTATGATTGAATAAATCAAAACCATGACATACCCTTCGGACCAGGGTTATACTAACTTAGTTCCCGCGAGAGCTACAAGATTCGAGGCCTCGAGCATTACATGCTAATGCTAGCCCCTCCCTAGCTAGTCATCTTCAGATCAAGCTATTCTATTCCTTGTACACTAACTGTGCAACCCCGTCAACAGTAAGTCGTCCTTCCATGTGTCAATTTTTTTTAGCCTTAGTCATAGCACATGTATTATACATACTTAAGGTCTGCACCCACCAGCCTTCTCTGCTTTACAATGAAGAACTCATGTCGATTCTGCCAGAATAGATTGATATATTTTTCGATACAGCGATCTAGAACACAAAATCGTCCAAGGGGATATTTCGATCATCACGGTCAACAGCGCCATTTCAACGACTTGATTTTAATTATTTCAAAAATACAACTTCTCACACCACTTTAACGACTTGATTTTAATTATTTCAAAAATACAACTTCTCATTGCAGACCACTGTCCCTAACACGAGTCAATTCGTGTCTGCATTTCCATTTTATCTTCTCCGTCGAACACCTTTCGACTTCAACTATCTTCCAGTAGAGACACCATATCGAAACATGTCCACGCTAGCGATACGGCCACCTATGATGCCGTCTCCTCAAATAGGTATGCACCGAGGGGAATTCTATCCTAGATCCCAGCCAGACATTATTGAGCTTCCATCAATACGACAGGTGTGTTGCTTTTCCCACTATCATTGTCTTCTGCTAATGTTTTCAGGCTGTTCCAGAAATATTGCAACAAAACCAGCAAACCGTTGATCCTAGACTACGTGGAGGGCGTGGAATTTCACCCCCTCTAACATCTAACCAGGAGTATACGTCTTCCTCACTTTTGCACAAACGAAGAAGGCTCTCTGCAGAGGAAGATCAAGATTTTCAAGATAATAGGACTACACCGCGGGGATACACGAGCCCACCAAATAAATCAACTCAACAGTGCAACAGCGTTACCACATCTCCAATATCACAAGGCTATCATGGGAGCACTATCTCGTCGGGCGATTCTTGGACAGGATCAAGTCGGAGCAGCCCATATGCGCCGCCGAGGGGTTTGGGCATATCTCTAAAACAGGAAAATGCACCATCCGATTGGAGAACCCTCCCCAGTCTTACCGCCATGACTCCGGATCGACCAATTCAAAATCAAGCACCGAAGCCCCGTGTTGGTATTCCCGAGTACGCCCTCGAGTCCTCGCGAAGCCGTGGATATCCTCAGCTGTTTGCTCCAGCCATCGACCCTCCAGCACCTTCATTTCACCCCGCAACAATGTCCTACGGGTACCATCAACCTCGTGGACCATCCTTCTCTGTACCTATGGGCCACGCTGGTCCTCACGATCGCATACCCTTTTCAACAAATCATCATCACGTTGGTTACCCAAGTAACAATTTTTCTTATGGCCTGAACGACACTGGTAATGAAACAACCCAGAGAAAACGCCGAGGAAATTTGCCCAAGGAGACAACTGACAAGCTTAGAGCTTGGTTCGTTGCTCATCTGCAGCACCCGTACCCCACAGAAGATGAAAAGCAGGATTTGATGAGGCAAACCGGGCTGCAAATTAGTACGTTCTACCATCTCCCAGACTCAGTAGCAGCGTTTTTAACACATTTAGATCAAATTTCGAACTGGTTCATCAATGCACGCCGCCGTCAATTGCCGGCCATGATCAACAATGCACGAGCAGAGTCGGACGCTCGATCTGCCAGAGAAAATGATGCCCCAGCTCGAGAAGCCACCAGCGACTATAGCGACGACAAGCGCAGCAGAGATGGCAGTGATTCTGGGAGCTACTTCAATGAGGATTTTGAGGCTGCGAGAGCGAGGCACGTTCCGGGGCATATAAAGAGGGAAAGTGTATGATCCTGCAGTCATCCGCCCAAAACTCTACAGTCACGACGACAGTCCTCGATCGTGGCCAGCAGCCGAGCACGAATCTCGACTCGCATCGATTTGTCGATGAAGTTCTGGAGATATCGCTAGGGAGCTGGATCCGACTATATCCGCCGTCTTTCCACAATTAATATCGACGGAAATGGCTCTTACTCTTCGAACAGAGTCGTGTCATGAGAGGCGTTGAGCTCGCATGTGTCATTCATGTGGCAAGAGGCGGCGTCGCGCTAAAATCAAGCGCCCCGCCAGTTCAAACGCCAACCCTAGATCCATCGGGTTGATCGTGGCTTTTTCCTGGGGAAAAGTATTACACCGAGAGCGAGCGAGCAGAAGGGTTCTAGAAAGCACTTCTAGAAATTTCAACGGTGTTCGGTCCTCGGCCACAAGAACAACTTTCGGCTTCGAGCCTTGGTCTTTCATGACCTTGTTGAGCGGCCATTTATTTATTTAACATTTGCTACCTTCATCTTTTAGCCAGCGAGGGCGATTTGTTTTTTGTTTAACGATGAAAGGAATGGATCACGAGGGATGAATGAAGGAACTGGCAATGAATGACTTGTGGAAGCGGAGCGGTTTGGCGAGCGGATGGACTACAGAACATTGTATTATTAACCTGCCTAGGTAGGTACCTTTTTGGACTTTTGAGCGAAAGAGCGAGCGAGTGAGCGATTTGGGTTTTTTTTTATGATGAGAAGAGAAGATGGACTTGTATTTGTAATAGATGGAACGGCAATGAGAAGTTGAAAAATCAAAAATCAAATCAAAACAAAAGACTATAGGCGCTACTGTACTTGTGATTTGTGTTCTTTTTTGGTGGGAACTCGATTTTTGGTGAGTAGACTTTCCATTTGCTTGCTCGCTCGTTTTTGTTTAGATTGAGTGAGTGGGTATTTGAATTTGAGATCAACTCACGAATTCGAAACTTAGGGCTTAATAATGTCGTCTCATTGGTTGAATGCGGCCGTGATATGTGTGTGCTTGCTTGAGATACTGATATTCCCGTGATGGGTGATGATGGGAGCTAATTTGGCGCGAGGGGTTATGTTGTCATTGCAGTAGTTGAAAACGTCAACAAGCTAACTAACCACTAAATCATGTAGTACACTGCAGGGCGTAACTAGTAACCGGTCACCAGTGATCAGTGATGTTTGATGTTTGATGGTTTGATGTTGATGGGAGCTACTTTAGGGGGAGGGGTTATGTTGTCATTGCAGTAGTTGAAAATGTCAATAAGCTAACTAAGCATCAAGGAGGAAGGTGGAAGGTGGATGCTAATGTAGTACACTGTGGGGTGTGACTAGTAACCCGTGGTTGATGGGAGAGGGAGAGGGAGGGGAGCTAATTTAGGTGGGAGGGGCTGTGTGTGAAGTTTTGTCATGGCAGTAGGAGGTTGTGGAAAGAGAAGGAAGGAATGTTATGGAAAGAGGAAGAGTGAATCACATTCAGCATCGTCACTTCTCCATTTCGGGGATTCTAGAAATTTCGAAATATTGATCTGGACTTGTTAGGAGTTTGGGGCTGGAACTATTGGTTTTGGTGAAAGAGGGTGGTTGGCTAGGAATGGGTGATAAAGTCGCGATGGAGTTCGTTGGACATCGTTGCTGAAAGTATTGCGCGAGCTGAGAAGGAACCACAAATTACTCTGGAGACTTTTTTTGCGGAATTCTAGAGTTGCAGGGCCGAGTTTTCAGCTCTGTTGGAGTTTTTATGATGATAAACAGAGAATGAGTTTGATGGTATGGAGTTCGTCGCATTTACTCTTGAACCAACTGAGAAAGAACCACAAATTACTCTGGAGACATTTTTCCAAAATTCTAGAGTTGCAAGACCGGACTTTCAGCTCTGTCGGCATCTTTATGATGATAAACAAATAACTCATTCCTAACTCATTCCTTGGTATGGCGTTCGTCGCATATAATCTTGAACGAACTGCGAACGAACTGCAAAGAACCACAAATTACTCTGGAGACATTTTCATCTAGAATTCTTGACTCGGAGTTCGGGGATTGAGGTCTTAGTTTTGTTGGTGTTTTTATGATGATCAACAAGGAATGAGTTCGATGGTATGGAAGTTCGTTCGTGTAGTTCTTCAACGAACTTGAACGAACTCTGCACTGACGGGGCTGACCATTGTAATTTGTGTGGAGCACAGAAATCTAGATCTTTCAGCCTCATCATTTGGGGACGTCGAGTTCCGAAGATCTGGGTGTCGGGACGTCAAGAGCCGTAGCATAATGACGTGGATAAGGGTTAGTATGAGTTGGCCATGTGGGTAGATATATGACGGATGATGGAACTAATAGCTAGATGAATATTGACGTGATAGTTCGATCCCAAGACTTTGGGGCCTAATTTAATGCATATCCATCGGGTGTGGGGAAATGTCACATGTGTCTTTTGCGGCTGTCAAGTGGGGGGAAGGTCTAGTTTTTCAGTAGCGAGTTTTAGAGTGTAGAGCCGTCAGTCAACCGCGAGTAGAGTCTTTGGAGTGTATATAACCGGTGGAAAGCTGGCGTTGAGAATAGCATTTGAGAAGAGGAGTATGTGTTCATTTTCGATTGGTCGATGATACCATCCGCTTAATTAAGTCGATGAAGCAGATTTTGAAAAGAATTTCAATTAGCGACGTCGTTGTGATGTCAGAGTAATGCTAAGAAAGATTAGTACCGGTACTAATGGTTATATAAGGGTCGCGGTGGAAGTAGAAGTACTTTTCTCGTCCATCCCATTTTGTTATATTTTAACTCATAATCAATCATTGGATTATTACTGCCAACAATACCATCACTTCATCACCTCAACTCTGATTGGATATGAGTACGATTCTAGACGGTAAAGCCCTGTGAAAGAAGGAAACCGCGACCTTTAGAAACGATCGGCTATTTAAGAAATCGTATGCCTTAGCAGACAATTCATTTAAGGTATCCTCGGATGAGATGTCTGATCGGAGGGTTTTGGGAAGTGTACACGATACTGTATTCTTCTTTTTCAGTAAGACGCTTTTCGTCTACCGGAAATCCTCGGCTAAACATCTATGCCTATTACAAACCACTTACGAGTTGTATCACCCAAACCTTGACGAAATATGCGTAAGTGACGGAGTCAAAATAAAAAGCGACTTTCCGCTTTGCTTCATCATAAACGCTTTTAGGACTTTCTTCTTTATTCATGATTTGGATATTTCCTTGAGAAGTGATGACTGCAACTTAGAGATGATATTCAGACCTTGCTTAATAGGAATAAAATCAGAGGTGATACGAGTTAATGTCATCCAAAGAATTACCCCTGAGATATGAAGTAATTTCTTTTGTGGCAATTGCAACTTACTAATAGAAGGTTCAGTTGATGTCATTGAATTGATTGTTGTAGTATCAAGGTAAAGTAGTTTGTTCGACAAAGTAGGAGACCATTCTTCAACGAGTACCGAAATCTACCATATCAGGGCTAGGCGAGGAATACACAAGCACTGAAAAGGAAGACAATCGCTTAGCCTAATACCCTGATCCCATGAATTTGCCCCCTCCACATCTGCCAGTACTGACATTCTCCATATTGCGGCAAAGCCAGCGGAGAAACATGTTGCGCCCCTGTTGACATATCCACGTAAAACGAGGAAGCGGGGAAAGCATCGAACAAGAAAATGAACTGATTGGCAAAGAATCCTGGTCTTGATATGTCTTCCGCTACTGAAGGGATACTAGGCTCTTCTATATAATGCAGTGAGGCACTGGAGGGCTCCACGTAAAATTTCTGGAATCTTAGATCTACCCATACCATTCAGTTTAGGAAGTACATGGTTAAAAAGGGGGCGGGTGGATTAAACATGGTCACCCAGTGACAGTTCCTAGCTTCATTTTTAAGTGCAAAGAAACAAACACCCTGTCCAGCAGAGTCACCCAAAAGTTCAGCTAACCGCAACCCATCCCAAACACAGCAAGCTCTCCCAAAAGAGGCAACTGTAACCGAAAATCATCCGAAATGCGTAACTACAAACATGACATCCCAAAAGTCAAAACTTGACAAAGCGCCGCAAGAACAGACCGTGTCAAACCCCCTGGAATATGGGCTTTGAACTTGTCAGCGTGTCATGCATGCATATGCCATACATCAGAAAACGCCACTTCGTTTTGTGCCATCCGTTCCGCGGGGTCAGAGTTCGAACGGAAACATGTGATCTGAAGGTCCAATCGCGATCAGTCACTATATACACACCTGAATATTTTGAGTTTTGGGGGGCGCTGTCAAGGCAGATGGAAGCGAGACGGACTAGGGAGGGCGCGTTCAAAGTGGCGTTTTGCGGTGATGGGGGATGCTGGTTTTGAAGAGAGGATGAGGGAAATATGAAAGTCTGGGGAGAGGGTTGGGGTGGAGTGGGATTTTTTGGTTATTGGTTGGTGTGTTGTTTCCTCGATGTCTTCAGTATGGGAAGGCAAGTGGAGAAACATCTAGACAATGTATTTGAAAAGGTGTTTGAAAATCCAGACACCATGGAGGCTGAAATCGACTCGATATGGTGCATATTTCTGGGTGGAGAAGCTTTAGATCCGCCACTGGCCTTCCCTTTCTCTGCTGGTGAAGTACAATGGCGATCACCGCGCGCCCCAGTTTGTGCTGCCAACATTCAACCACGAACTGAAAGTTCATTGACTACCATCACCTTGATTACTGAACACAAGTGATTACTGAACAATTGCTCGTCATGACAAGAGTCTAAGCAGACGCCAAAGTAGTTGAAGGCTGTAGCTCCCAAAGCAAAGAAGATCAAAAGCTAATGCTACCATCAAAGTCAATAGAATCTATTGGTCCCTGAGGACGGAAGCCGAACTCCCAAACTAGCTAATGAGCCCCTGTGAGGACTGGACTTGCACACCTGTCAACAAGAGCTTCAAACTTGCGTTCTCGAATTCTCAGCCAAGACTATAGACACTTGAACTATTCGGGGCAATCAGTGGCCAAGAGAATGAACCAAGGCAAGGCACGAAGCCCTAAATCGACTACCGGAAGTCCGGATGCGCAACACTTGGACTTAATGATAAAGTCCGTCGAAAGCTTGCGGCACCTTTAGTTCTTGACGTGAACTTGACACAAACGACAGTTGACAGCCGGTATCTCAAAGTAGTGCTTACCTTGACAGAAGTCAAAAGCTTGAGCTACTGATGCCTGGACTTGTGGTGCAACTATGCGTGCCGCTGTCGAGGCGCAGTGAGGCAGCAGTGGCTCGAGCTATAAAGGGGTAGCTAACGCTACCGGAGACTTTTGTCACTGGTGTGACACATGCAACCCTTAACCATAACCTCATGGGTTTAGTGTAGAGGCTTTTCCCCAAAGCACCGCAAGTCTAGATGACCTGAAAGAGGAAGGGGCTGTGGAGTTGAGAGCTTGGAAGAAATAGCTTGGGATAGAAGGCCCGATAACAGGTTACAGGAGCGAGGCAACACACATCGCCGCTGTCTTTGGCAAGCTTAAGTCCATTACCCTAATAGACTGAACTTGAGCTGGTGAGCGACATATCCATATTTTCGCCTCGCAACTTGCCTCAACCTTGTTCTAGAGAGGCAAAATGCGTGTAACTACTGGTTGACAGTAGGTAAAGTTCAGAGACTGCCACACGAACGCCTCTAAACACGTCTAATACGCAAGACCTAGAAGACACGAAAGATCTAGAAACGTGGAGCCAAGAACCGCAAGCAGCAACGCACCAAATCAAAACTCAAATCAATAAACCATGCAAAAATTCAAGCTTCATCGTAACAGGGAAAAATTCGCTTCATACTCCAGGGAAAGTGAGGCAAAATAAACAAACATGACAACGTCGCAGAAAAGGAACTGTGCACATCCAAATAAGCTTCCCAGCCCCTGGCGCACATCACGACCAGGGTCGATCGGTTGACATGCTCTCTGCCAGGGATTTCCCCGACGCCAGATCGATCACATCCACACCCCTGCTCTTCCGAATGCACAGAGAGAACGATGTCTGTGCTGCGGGACGAAGCTCCATGACTTGCGGAAATTTATTTCGCCGGAAAAGTAAAGCTTGCATGTTCGTCAAGCCTATTCGGAATTTCGTATGGCACGTCAAGATCATGCAGACTTCGGAAGCATCGTCGGAAATCTGCAATGCAAGGCAAACAGGAAACTAAAGTCGGCGACCTTGACTCAAGCCTCGTGACTTGTAGCCCGGAAGCTAGGCAAGTAGTGAAAAGATTTCCGGAGAGCGTCGGATCCGAAGAATAGCCTAAGTCCGAACTAGTCAATCACGAGGAAGAGAGGAACGAAAGATTTCAAATTCATGGCAGGTTTTGTACTATGATAAAGTGTAGTCAATTATACCTACGTGTCGTTGATGTAGACTGTTTGCATGGAATGGGCTCCTTCCGCGAGAAATTTACTTCTGAGCTTGTCAAAGGAAAAGAGCTGAGAAGTGAATTAGGTGCAACATGCAAAGAAAAATGCAGGTATTCATTTCCTGACCAGTGAATTATATTTCTGAAAATTCTAGCAGTTTCTATGATGTCCTAGATGACAAAACGAGATCTGTATATAGTAAACCTCACTTAAACCCTTATTCCGGTGGTTTAATGTGTACGATCAATTTTCTGGCAATTAGACCCCTTGAAGTCGCTTATTTTATGTGTAACGGATTTTCGAGATTCGTTTATGCTCCGGTAGTGAATAAAGATTGATGTGGGGAGGGTAGGTCGTTGGTTTTGATGTTCTTTGGATTGATTTATTAAATGGTTCGAGTTTATTTTTTCTCTTTTAATATTAGAAGGTTATTATAGAATTTAGGGTCACTATTATTATATATAGAAATAGTTTCTTTTTAATATAATATATTCTATTTACGATTAAAAGCTTAATTTATTAATAATATATATTAATATTTATATATATATTATATTCTCAGAAAATAATATAGAATATATAAGATTATTTTAAAGGATTTTTTTTATTAATTCGATAAAATATAAGCGATAAAAAGGGTATAATAATTCTAAGAAGGAATATAAGAATATAATTTAGATTAAGAAAAAATAAGAATATATCGAAATATTCTTAAAGTCTAAATATTTTAAAAGGATAAAAATAAAGCTATTCTTAGAATTTTCTAACTTTTTTTCAATTTTTTCTTAAAATTTAGAAAAAAAGATTAAAAGTTATAAGAAACTTTATATTCTCTTTTATATATTTAAAATATTCTTTTAAATTCTATAATTTTAAATTAAAATCTCTTAATTCCTTTAAAAATATATTAAAATATATTCTTAAACTTAAAGATTCTTAGGTTTAAGATTATAATTAAAAGAGAATATTCGAAGTTAAGAGGTTATTTTTATTCCTTATTTAAAAAGCTATAAGATTAAGAATTATAAGAATATTTATTAAATATTCTTATAATCTATAATTCTTATATTTAAATTTAATTATATTATTATTTTCTTTATAATTAACGAACTTAAACCTAATCTATTTTAAAGGTTATATTTTATATATTTTTAAACTTAATAGATTATAAGAATAACGAAAAATTATTTAATATTAAACATTCTCTTTTCTTTTCTTTTAACGAATAATAAAAAATATAAGAAATATATTTTATAATCACTTTCTTTTAAATCTTAATAAATATTAGAATTATTATAAATTATTTAATATTAATATTATTAAAATACTTTTATTATTATTAAATTTTAATAAAGAAATAAAGATTTAAATAGATTTTAAAGAGAATAATCTTAGAAATATTAAGAATTAAAAAGTTATAAAAGCGAAATCTTCAAACGAAAATAAGGAATAGAAATAAAAAGATAAGAAAAGAAAAGAAAAGAATAAAATAATAAATCTATTAAATAAAAGGATTAAATATAAAATAAAATCTAATATATAAAAGAGAATTATCGAATCTTATAAGATACTTTTCTTATAATAAAATAAAGAGAAATAAGAATTAATAGAGAAAATAAAAAAAGGAAAGAAAACAAAAAGGGTAAAAAAGCTTAAAATAATTAAAAAAAAAGAAAAATAAAGAAAGAAATAAAAAAATAATAAGAAGATTATAAAGGTATTTATATTAAATAAATAAAAGATTATAAAAATAATAAAGAAAAAAAGGGTATAAATTAAAAAAGAAATATAAAAGAAATAAAAAAATAAAAATAACAAAAATAAAGATAAAATAATAATAAATAAAAAAAATAAGAAAAAAAATAGAAAAATAAAAGAAAACGAAAAAAAAAAAAAATAAAAGAATAAAAAGTCTTTTAATAGAAAGAAATTAATAAAAGAATAATTAATCTAATTTAGAAATTATTCTTAAATAAACCGAAATATTTATTATTTTTATGAAATTTATAAAAGTTATATAATTTACCTTTAATCTAATAATCCGTTTAATAATAATATAAGATTTCGGAGTTTATAAAAAAGAAAAAAAAGAGGAAAAAAGAGTTCATAAAAGAAAAAAATAAAAGAAAATAAAAGTTTTAATATTTTAAAATAGTTTTACTTTAAAAAATAATTTTATATTAAACTTTTCTTTCGGATTTAATAATTTTAATATAAATTATAATATTTAAGATTATAAAAGAAATTATAATAAAAGGTTATTCATTTTTAAAGATATTTATCCTTTTATCTATATTTAAAAAAAGTAATAATTAAATAAAATAAATATTTTTAAAGCTTTAATAATATTTATATTAATTTAAAGATTATTTAAATTAAAAATATATATAAGAATAAAATTAAATAGAATTTAAAAACAAAGAAGAATTAATTCTATATTAAACTCTTTTATATTTAAACTTATTTATTATAATAATAAACTTTTAAAAAATAATATAAATATAAAATAGAAAGAATTAAAATATATAAACGGATTTCATTTTTATATTTAATTTCTTAAATAATTCGAAGATTTCCCTTTAAAAATAATAATATTTAAAGTTATAAATATTTTAATTAATTAAATTAACTATTCTTAAAAGGATATTAAATTTTATTATTAATTAAATCTTAAAAAATAAATTATTAAAATGAAGTCGAAAAAGCTTATATTAAAAGTAAATTATAAAAAAATTATTCTTAGGCTAAAAATTTTATTAATAAATTATAAAATTTATAAAAAGAAAAAAATATAGATTTTTATTATAAAAAGAATAATAAATATATTTATAAAAATAATAATTTCTATAATTAAAAAAGAGATTAAAAGAATTATATTTAATAAAAATATTAAATTTTGATTAAAATAAGCTTATTATTAAAATATTCGAAAAGCTTATATTTTTTTATAATTCTTTAAATCCCTGAAATTAAAAGAAATAAATCTTAATCTAATTAAATAAAAAGGATTAAAAGATAACTTTTTTTATAAGTTTAAAATTATAAATCTAATAAAAATATTCTATAAGATTTATAATAAAAAGATAGAAAATTTAAATTAATATTAAATATTAGAATATTTTATTTTCTTTATTATTAATTTATATCTTTTAAATATATTGAAAGATTTAATTAAAAACTTATTTTCTATTATTATAAAATATTATAAATAAAGTTTCTATAATTTTAATAAATCTATAATTATTAAAAGTATTAATTTACTTTTATAATTTATATAATATTGTCATGTGGTCGTCGGACCCTTAGACCACTGACAGGCAGTGCAGCCGCCAGCGCCGTGCACGTGCCACCCTGACGTGCCACCCTGAGAGGCTATATAGCCTCTCCTGTAGCCTAGCTCAGAGAATCAAGCCTTTCACACACACACATATTGAAGTCCTCGTGACAAATATAATATAAATTAATAAAATAAATATCATATTAATCTAAGAATCGTATTTATTAAAGTTAAAAACTTAATACTTTCGAATATTATATCCTAAAATAAGAATAAAGATTAATTATAAAGAAAAAAAAAATATAATTATAATTATTAATTTAAATATTATTAAATAAGCTTTATTAATAGAAAATAATAATTATATATTATATAAAGATATAAATAAAAGAATTTTAATTATTAAAATTAAAATTAGAGATTAAATTATAATTATAATAAAGATTTATATATTAATTAATTAAATCGAAAGGCTTTTATAATTTAAGAAGATAATAAATAATATTTATAAACTCGAATTCCTTTTAGATTCGGATTTAATAGAATAGAATTAAATAATAAAAGATTATATAAAAATAATAATTAGAAAGTAATTATAATTATAAATAATTTAATAAATATTTTAAGAAAAGAGAAATTAAAATATAAGAATAAATAAAGAATTAAGAATCCTAATATAAAGGAATATATTTTCTCTTAAAAGATAAATAATTTATTAATAAAAATCTTTAAAATAAATCAATTATATTTTAAAAAGAATTAAATAACCGATTCTAAGAAATAGAATATAATTTTAATTAAATTAAATATAAATTATAAAATAATTAATATAAAGTTAAATTTCATTTGTAAAGAATTTAAAAGATAAAGAAAATAGAGGTTATATCCTTTACTTTTAAAGAAAAAAAAATATAAGAAATAATTATCTAAAAAATAGAGAAAATTCCTAATTCGGATATAATCTAAGAATACTTATTTTTTAAAACTAAAATTTAAAAAAATAAAGATCTTTTAAAAGAGATATAAAACTCGGATTTTAATTTTTAAATAAAGGAAAAGATTAATAAAAATTAAAAATATATAAAGAAAAATAAATTAAAATATTAAAAAATAATTTAAGAGTTTAAATATTAAAGAAGAATATTTTAATTAATAAGAATATTAAAACTATTCTTATAATAATATAATTAATTTTATAATATTAATTAAAAAATCTATTAAAGAATTTTATTTTAAAGTTAAAAAGAAAATTAATTCTTAAATAAAGATTATTAGAAATAAATTTAATATAATTTATATAATCTTGAAAAAAATATTAGAAATAATTATTATTTTTTATAAGGATTTATATAATAAATATATAATATATAAATAAGATATAAATAAAATATTAAACTATTTAACCATTAAAATTTAATCCTAATTTAATAATTCTTTAAAAGAAGAAATTATATTAAGAAAAATAAAACGATTAATTTAAAAAGTAAAAGTTAGAAAATTATTTAATATTAATAACTTATTAATTAAATTATATAAAATGTTAACCTAATATAAATTTAAAAAAGAACTGAAAAGAAATAATAAAGATCTAATATCTATAATTTATATAATTTTCTCTAAAATATATTAAAAGATTTAAGGAAAAAAACTTCTAAAAAATTAAATAAAAAGTATTCTTATCTTATTTTTTAAAAAAAGAAATAATTTAAATTTAAAGAATTATTAACTATTAATTTTAATAAATATAAATTATAAGATATATATTAAAACTTTAATGTAAAGGTTTATTAAAATATTAAAGAATATAATTAATAAATAATAATTAGCCTTTTTTAATAATCGATTAATTAATAATAATATTTATATAATTTAATATCTTATAATCAAATTTAAAGATAAAGATAAAGAGAATAAAAATAGTATAAATATTTATTTCTTAATTAAAAAAAGGTTTATAATAAAGTAAATTATAATTTCTTATAAGAAATTATAAAATAAATAAGAATATTCTTTAAGTTTATTAATTAAATATAAAGCCTATATTTTAACGCTTTAATAAATCTTTTTATAAACGGATATAAGAATTAGAGAATCAAAATCCAAAATAGAATTAAATAAAATAGTCTAATAAATTACCTATTTTTCCTTATTATAATAAAAGCCTTAATTAAAATAATCGAATATAATAATATAATAAGAGAAATACGAATTAAGAATAGAATAATTAAAATAATTACATATATAAATGATATAATAATTCTATTATAAAATAAAAAGAAAGTTATAAAGTTATTTAAGCTTTTAAATATATATAATAGAATTTTAAAGTTTAAAGTTAATTAAAGAAAATCTTTCTTATTAAAATTAGGTTAATATACCCTAATAATTATACTCGGAATTTAAATAATAATTAAAAATATTCTATATTTTTATTTAAGAATATTAATCAAAAATAATATTAAGGATTAAATAAAGAATGTTTAGAATAAAATGAAATTAAATTATAAGAAAATCAAATCATAATAATTTAAGTTTTATATATTATTAAAAAGAAGAAGTATAATTGTTAATTCTTTAATATTATTTAAATTTAAATATATAATATAATTTATAAATATACTAATAAATATTAAGAAAAATATTAATAAAGATTATCATTTTATAATATAAAGAATAAAGAATTCTTATATAATATTTAATTTATATATTTATTATAAGAGGAATAATAAAAGTTTAAAATATTTTAATTTAAATATAATTATTAATACCTTTATAATATTTATAATAATAAAAGCGATATTATACCTTTATTTATTATAAGTAATTCTAATATTTAAAATAATTATTAATTTAGTTCTTATAATTAAAATTCTTAAAGAAATAATTATATTAATAAAATCCTTAACTAATATTTTATATAAAATATATATTAAATATAAACTTAATAATTTAATAGTTTATTCTATATATTTTATATTTAATATACATTTCGTATTAATAATAATATATTAAAAAATATTTAATATACTTTATATAAATTTAATTATAACTTTATATATAAAATATTATAATTTTATTACGATATATATTTTATATATTAAGCTTTAATAATATATAAAATTATATGTTTACCTTTTATATTAAATATATAATATATATTATAAGAAATTAAAATATAATTTATATAATTAATTTATTTAATATATAAAATATTCGGAGTTTATAAGATGCTAATAGGCTAACATTTTTATATAAAACTATTAATTTTTTAAATACTTCGAATTCTTATAATATTAATATATATAAAATATAAATAAATAATTTATATTTAAACATTAAAATATAATAAAACCTTAATATTAAACCTTAAAATAAAAGAGATATAATTAATATAAAATAAGATTATAAGTCTTTATTAAAATCCTTAAGCTTAAATTAAATTATATGATGTCACAGGCTAGGAGGGTGAGTAGCTTTACCACTAGACCAACAGTGAACTGCCCAAAAAGGGACTATTATTGGACGGAAGTCCAATATGCTACTCGA